>JARJDZ010001805.1:0-54395 GCA_030264555.1 Aleochara sp. GC000083
ACTATTTGACCGATTTTGATGATTCAAAAAGCATTTTAAAGGGCATGATTTAAGCTTTCACTTAAACAATCTGTTTTTGCTTGGTAATTATAAAAACAAATTGTATTTCGTATAAACACCTCTGTTGACGTTTTCACTTCTATCGCGTGATTTTAAGCACACACCGTGTATTTTCTTCTATAGTTTTTTTTTATAATTTGCTAGGATTAATCTATAACAAAGATTGTATCTTTGTAATTCTTTTCAAGCTCTTTAGATAAATCACAAGGAAGGTAAAAATTGATGATTTTCTAGAAATATTAAAGAAAATTTATTTGATATTAATTGATAATCAGGATTTCTTATATGAATTGAAGGAACAAATTTTATTTTTTGCTATCGTAACAAAACAAGACTTAAAAATTTTCTGAACTGTCCCAAATTTAGTGATCATTATCTCTATAAACGAAAACTTAGTCAACCATTAAAAAATATGAGAAAATGTGATACATACATGATATTTACACTTACAACCGTTTTGTTTCCTTTTTCGTTCTTCGTTCAACATTTTATATCCTAAACTCCCATGAAAGGATCACCTTCTGGCTTACCGTAAGCCATCTGCCATCCCAACCTCCATACTTCGAACCCAAACCTCAACCTGAACCTGACCCAACACGACTACGTACACCAAACCGAATACATTTGGATACATTCCGATACCTTCAGCATATCCATTCCATATAGAATTTTCATGCGTCGTCCCATTCGCTGTATTTGTTACGGCTTCGCATTGTCGAACTTGCCGAGTACATGATTCGCATTGATAATATCAGCCACAGCGAGTCGAAAATGTGGCAGCTCCGTGCACTTCACTCTTTGCTGCTTTGTTTGTTTTCCTTCGCGAGCAGAGAGCAACTTCTCCCATCGACTTCGACGTCGTCGTCGTCGTTGTCGTCGTCGTCGATGTCAAATTTCCACGAAAATATACTCGGTGCATACATCGAAAGCACTCGATTGCGAGTGAATTGTGGCCGTGATGTGATATGCCTTATCAGGGGGGATATTCCCATCGAGTTCTTCGTTCTCGGTGTGGATGTGTGAAAGTTTGCAAGTTTGCACAGCAGCGACGTTTGTGCTATTTGTGCCCGAATGCACAACGAATTCAATCAATAAGTGATCGTTGGCAATTCTTTGTACGTGGCCAAAGTAGAAAGAGTTTGTATTGTTGTTATCTGATGGATTGGAATTTGCTGGGTTTGTATAAATTTTCGAAGATTTTCTTCTTGGTTTTTAAAGAAATGATAAAAGGGTTTTGACTTACCTATCGTAGTAGTAATCCCTGAAACAAAGAAAAATTTCATTAGTATAATTATGATGTTAAACAATTACTTTAAGATATTCTACTTTGGAAATTGAAGGTATTGTTCTTAAAAGTGCAAAAAAGAATCAAAATTAATGAAGAAAGTCTTTCAGCAAAAAATCTTCTTAAGCTAGATGGTCTGTTTTACCATATTCAGCTTCTTGTTCCAATGAGACCGTAACATTTAATGTCTCTTACAAATTTTTTGAAATAAAAATTCTTCAATTCTGAAGTGAAAGTCAGAAATATTGTTGAAAATATCTTTCCAGTTCAAACTGATCACAATTTCAAAAGAAAAAATCGGTAGACTATTAGAAAATTGATAGAATGATAAAGATAGTTGTTGTTAATACATAAAATTATCTTTATAATGCCCATGCAAAGAAGATATCTAAAGTTATGTAATATTTTTCTTGAAAATAAATTTTGTATCTGTAATTTTTTTTGGGAAATGAAAACAATCAAAATCAATGAACAAAATCAATTAGAAAAGTTGACAAATGAAAATGAAAATATTCTTGAGCAATGGATGGTCAATTTTACTACCTTCGCTCTCTTTGGATCGTATCATTTACCTCTTTTTCTGTTTCTTAGAAATATTTTTACAAGGAAAAATTTTCGGTTTTGAAGTGGAAATTACAAAAGTTATTGAAAATACCATTCAGTTAAAGTGGAACAGATTTTTCAAAGAAAAATTGTTAAATTACAAAAAATACTAGCAGAAGGTTAAAGATAATTAATGTTTAACACCTAAAAAATTCGCTTCAAAATTCGCAACATTTAGTATCAATAATTCCAATCTACTAACTTGATTAAACAATCTTGATAGCGGGACATTTAATGAAAACCGAATTGTCAGCTTTGTCGTACGATGCATCGAGCACCAACCATTGAAACCATTCGCGAATAAAGAGCATCATCGAGGATACAAACAGATATCAACTCTGCATTTATGCACATGCAGATACGCTCACACACACACACGATTACAAAATCGGTCATAATGCCAGATGTAATCGAACTGCACGCGGTAAGTGGTCATTACTCATTAGCATTAGCATTGGTCATTGCCAGTGGGATGCGAGGACCATACGGGGTCATTTCAATGGTACGTCCAGCTGAATGTTCGACCAGAGCCAATCCGTTCAATTGGGACCGGGCCAATTGAGATGGATGCTGGAGTGCTATTACAACCGAATGTTGTAAACGTGCATTACTGCATTACATGGCACCCAGAGTAACGCATTTCTAGTTTGTTGTACTTTTGGGTAACAAAATTTCATTGAATGGAACGAGATGCAGTTCGAGGGTATAAAGAGACATGGAAAGATGTGAGGTGGTTATAAAGGGTTTGGAAGAGTTTCGAAGATTTGGAAAGGATTCAAAGAGTTAGAAGGGTTTCGAAGAGTTTCGAAAGGGTTAGATGGGTTTCGAAGAGTTAGAAGGGTTTCAAAGAGTTAGAAGGGTTTCGAAGGATTTCGAAGACTTTCAATGAGTTAGAAGGGTTCAAAAGAGTGCGAAGGGATCTAAAGAGTTAGAAGGGTTCCAAAGAGTTAGAAAGGTTCCAAAGTGTTAGAAGGGTTCCAAAGAGTTAGAAAGAATTCAAAGAGTTAGAAGAGTACCAAAGAGTTAGAAGGATTTCAAAAAGGTAGAAGGGCTTCCAAAGAGTTAGAAAGGTTCCGAAGACTTAGAAGTGTTTCAAAGAGTTAGAAAGATTTCAATGAGTTTTGCAGGGTTCCAAAGAGTTAGAAGGATTCCAAGGAGTCAGAAAAAATCCAAAGAGTTAGAAAAATTCTAAAGAGTTAGAAGGATTCCAAAGAGTCAGAAAAATTCCAAAGAGTTAGAAATGTTCTAAAGAGTTAGAAGGATTCCAAAGAGTCAGAAAAATTTCAAAGAATTCGAAGGGTTCCAGAGATTTTCGAAGGGTTCCAAAGAGTTAGAAGGGTTTCGAAGCGTTAGAAGGATTTCAAAGAGTTAGAAACCTTCCGAAGACTTAGAAATGTTGCAAAGAGTTATAAAGATTTCAAAGAGTTTCGAAGGATTCCAAAGAGTTAGAAGGATTTCAAAGAGTCAGAAAATTTCCAAAGAGTTAGAAAGGTTCTAAAGAGTTAAAAGGGTTTCAAAGAGTCAGAAAGATTTCAAGGAGTTCGAAGGGTTCCAACGAGTTTGAAGGGTTCCAAAGATGTTTGTGTTGTTTTTTTAGTCAACAGTGGTGATTCGAGAAGAAGAATTTTGAGTTGGAATGGTCTGGTGTACCATATCCAGTTTACTCCCTGGATGTTGACCTCATGATAGACTGGTACCTCTTAGGTTTAAGGTAAAGTTTTTGGATGGGGAAGATCTTCAATTCTGAAGAGGAAGTCAGACATGGTGTCGAAAATTTCTGATGATATTTTACAAGAAACGAGTTGAGGAACTGTTAGGAAGTTACTAGGAAGACCTCTTCAGGAGGATCTGAGATCTTTTTCTTATATTTCAATTTTACCCCTTTTTGGGCTTTCTAAACCCTGGTATACTCAAAACATAAGCAACTGATAACACTATCATATGCATAATACCATCTTAGGACGAAGAACGAGGATATTATTTAAAACTAGTGCAATATCCTCAATTTGGTACTCTGTTCGGGCATTTTTTTCATTTTCTTTATGCAATCCCATCCGTGCCATGAGTGCGCCTCGTACGCCAGCAATGAAACTCGACATCCCCATTTACGTCCTCATCCTATTACACAAGAGACGGCGGTGGCTGTAATCGCGGGCGGCGGCGGATGGAAATGAGAAGAAACTGCACAAAAATGAAGCACGAAAAATGCCCTCCCTTGATACCCCCCATGCTTCCTTCGTCTTCCATCTGCATCATCTCCTCGAAAACGACGAAGAAATCTTCTTGTCCTGCTCTTCTCGTTGGTGCTTCATCTCGAACCTTGGCCGATTCATGGGCTTTGGCGAATTCCCGATGTAAGTAAGCTATTGTGCCCTCACAGTACAATCCGTACAATTTGGCCGCCACGATGGAAGCCTTATGTTCTACTTAATTTCATCCGAAGAAAGCGCCTCCAGAGGACCAAACAACTACCGAGCATTGAAGAAGCGAAAAAAAACGAAACGAAACGAAGGAAGAAAATGTGACCGTTGCGGCCCCTATCATAATGAAAGCGTGTGTCACATGATGGCGTGATCATCAAAATAATAGTCTGAAATATGTCAGCGTTACAAATGAGGGTGCGGCGATAACCCACACCGATGGATGGGCAGAATGTCGGGGCGCTGAAGGAATTGAGGAGGCGAAATAGACATCCATGGAGAAAGCGCTCGTTATCGATATAAAAGCTAAGTGCAGACGCGATTTGATTCGACTCAAATGCCGATTCGTTTGCAGTCCCGCTATCGGGATCGTGATATTTCCCACCGATCTGACAGCAATGTGACGTTTCTGTGGGGGCTGATAACAATGTGATGAAATGATTGTGGTCGCACAATGGGCGCTTGCCCTTTAGTACTATTCATTTTTCTTCAGGCATTCCAGTTTTTTTTGTTTTCGGATTCCATCACTTTCTTTCAAAATTTCAGACGTCAGCATTGAAGGTCTTTCCATTCAAAAAGTTCTTGAAAAACGGAAAAGTGTTGGGACAAGACCTTAGGAGGAAGGTACTGTTGACCATTTAGAAGGTCTTAGGCAGAATTTGTTTTTGAATCATTTTTCACCCATCAGAAGTTGGATCTATCTCTTCGAGGTTCTCATCTATGACATTACTACTGATATCCAGACGGTAGACAAATAGGGGAATCCCAGAGTTAGACTTGTATTGGTAGCATGGATAATTTAGAAAAAAGGTGATATCTTGACAATTGTAGAAGTTACAAGTATTTTTTTGGAGGTTCAAAGCTTCCAGACAGGAAATAAGATCTAAACGAAGACGGGGAAATGTGCTAATAGAGAAAGATTGAGATTGAAGTCGATGCAAGAAGTGGAGGACATCGCCTTGCTTCTATTGCGGATCCGGGAAATTGAGCGATGGTTGGAGTTGGTCACATCTCGGAGGATTCCCATCCAAGAATCCCATCTGTCTCTCTCAACCATCTTCATGATACCATCCACAGTTACAGCAGTTCTTGCGGTTCTTTTATAATCTGTTTTTGGATGATGGACTCGAACCAAGGTTCAAATTATAATGATAAAAATTTGTTAACTCCTAGATGCTTTTAATTTGGAAATTTCTAAAATTCACACCTGGAAAAACTCATCAAAATGGTGCTAATTTAAGAACATTTAAAAATACTAGATGACACCTCGATAAAACCTCATTTTCTTTTGCTAAAACGTCGCCTTATCTTGAAGTAGACTTGGTAGAAATGGTAGAAATGGTGGAAAGGAAAATAATTGCATATAAATTTGTAGAGGTTCACGCACAAAGAATTGGAAATGTAGGTACGTTTTCAGCGACGAAATGAAAAACGTTCGTAAAAAACGATGGCAACTTCTCTTGCGGTCCCTTTTATGTATGAATGTTTTACTATCAATTTTCCAGCCAGGACCATTACTAGTTTATGCTCACAAGGACTTTATTATCGAAGAGGTCAGGTGCCCTCGTGCTTCGGCTCGCCTTTCGCTTGCGTGCGCCGATACCAATATTGCTTTCTGCCGCCCCCATGGTCACAACCACCACCACCAAGACCATCACCATCAGCACTGCCGCCCCTTCAGCAGCAGATGGCTGATATGCCGCAATGTACACACGTATTCGGTCGGCGCTTTTATAACGCGTCCGACGTTCATAAACATCTCTTCGACTTCGTCGTAAATGATAGTGATGAGCAGCATTTCAGTGCATCGACCAGGCGAATGTTTAATCGAATCTGCCCAAAGGGTGCTTTTCAATTTGCTTTTGTTCTTTTATAATCATATGGGTTTATAAATGTCTTCGAGATGGTTCTGTTTTTTTGGTCATTGGAAGACCTTTTTCGGTTGTAATTCAGAAAACATCAATTGAATTTTTGAAAAAAAGTGTAACTCAGATTTTCAAAAGAAAATTCAGAAAATATCAAATGAATTTAAAACTTATGAATTGTAATCCAGAAAACTAATTCAGAATGCTATAAATGTAATTTCAACTTATGCTTTCTCAATTATATTTACCAAATCAATTACAATTGTTGCACTGAAAAACTGGATTACATATAAGAATCTGAAATTCATTAGCTGCTCGTTAATTACAATTTATAATCTGAATTGCATTTTCTACTTTCTGAGAATGAAAACTAAAGGTCATAGAATTTATTCCTGATAAGGATATTTCCTCTAATGTACTACCCTTTAGCACTTCTTTGATGGAATGACCACACCATGAAATTCGGCATAATAATAACAACCTCTCTCGAATGTCCATCCATACCCCACAAAACGTAACTACACACCAATGACCATCGTTAAACTATTATTATTATTATCATCATCATTTCGTCATGCGCATCTACAATGCACAAAAATAAATCTAACAGCACCATTGCTTCATTGGCCCCATCCGTGCAAAGTGCGAACTTTATGGGCGCGCACTTCGCTAATGGATGCATTATTCGCTGCGGTGATGGCGGCGCGCTCTGGCGGCGGCGTCGGTGTCATTATGAGCGAATCTATAGTTTCGCGAGATGAAATGAGCCCCAATGAACACCATGAACAGTGTGCACCGACGCCGCCAACATCGGTGTAGAGTCGAGTCCTTCGTGTTGGGTTATGTCCGTTATGACTACAGGGAGCGAATGCATCGGGGAAATCTTCCGAATGCCGAACAAAACATAACCGTGGCCGAACGTAACGAAATGGGAATTCGTTTCGGGCGCACGGCGAGCGGCTGTGCTACAATATCATCGTTCCGTTCCGTTCGATATATTGGCTCGTGTGATGCGGGGGCGGCAATGGTGCGGCTGCATTCGCGGTTCGGATGAGAGAGCGAATCACTCTGGTGTCATTCGATCACTAATGACATATTGCAACGTGCGCAGAAATGACTGCAGCGTTGATGAGATTCTTATTCGTTTTATATGGGGATGTGTTATCACGTGAAATTGATGAAATCATTTCGGCCATATTGGCAGGTTATTTGCGCGTCGCTGTTATCTGAATGTTGTCTGCATTTAATGCTATCAGGAATTGAATCAATAGGGATGGTAAAAATAGATGAGCAAATGAATTAACCTTTGATTTTTGTCATTTCCAAGTTGTAATTCCGAAAACATCAATGCAATTTCAGAAAAAATATATTTCAGATTTTCTAAAATGAAATTGATAAGGTACCAAATGAATTTCAAATTTGAATTGTAATCCAAAAATGAAATGTAATTCAGAAATTTCATTTGAAATTCAGAAAGCGTTACATCTAATTCAGATTTCATTGAAGTTGATTTACCAAATTTACCAAATGATTTACAATTTTTGTGAACTGAATTACATGTAAAAATCTGAATTACATTTGATCCTCGTTTTATAACAATTTATTCATTTGAATTCATTTTATACCTTCTGAATAATAATAGGAAAAATGAGTAGACAAATAGTTTAGGGCAGTAAATAATAAAAAAAAAACAAATTTATCAACAAATTTCCCATTTTTCTGGCCCTTGAAACAACCCAACAACAAAAAAGCAACAACTTGATTTATGAAGACAATGATCATTCGTTAACAATTTATAATGCACGTAGGTTGTTAGAATGCTCTTTCGCAAATTGGATCGACAACCATTCGACTTTTTACATAATTTACAAGACACTGCCCATAAACCACACGAACGAACATTGCAACAACAACAAATTTCGCACGGAAATGTCTGTCTGAAGAAGGTAGTTCTTTCGTTTCCTTCCTTTTTTTTTCTGAAAGTACCTCTGAATATTTCTCCTTCGTTGTGCATAAATACCGACAGACATGCTCATTCGAGAAGATCGACTTCAACAATGAAGGCAGCTTCAACAATAATGATGGTACTTACATAATGATAAATAGCGATTAAAGTCGACTGTTTATTTTGGCGTGTTTGCGGCGAATTAATGTCCAGTTTTGCGCAAAAACAAACGACCTGCACAAAGGACGCGAAGAACGTTGCAGAAACTCCTCAGAAAAGACAAACGAAAAGTTGAACGCGAACTTTATAGCTTTAGAATGGACGATGTGCAAAATTATACAGTTTGGATGTGTTCAATTTTTACCATAGATGTTTTACCAAATGGAGTTTACTATCTCTATCATTTTTCATTTATCTCTTTTTTACTTCTAGTAATTAACTTCTAGTAATAAAAATTTTGAAATTTTTAAAAAAGATGTGAGTTTTGCATATGTAGAAAATAGGTAGGAATTTGAATTTGGAACCATTCATTTGTTGGAGGAATGTCAGTAAAGATTATAATGAAATGAAACGTCAGCAGTAACCAATGGGAAAGCTTTTTCCTCTTTCTATGGTAATACTTGAAGATTTCCACATTGTATAATGGTTCTTGAGGAATGGGTCGATGTGGTTGCCGCATGATGGTTGTTGCTGTTCGAGGAACTCTATCCTCATTCTGTTTCTTGTACTTCTTCGTTTTCCCATGTTTGTTCGATACTGTAACCGGGTGCACATCACATGCATTCAGTTATTAATACAGGAAAAACATGCAATTACTTTTCATTTTGAGTTCTCTTCTTTCATCGAAATTGTTTATTGCAACTACTCATAAATAATTGTTTATCAAACAATCTGTTTTATCAAAAATTATATTCATCACAATTTTCTCTAACAATCTTCCATATTTCTGGTAATCAATTCCTTTTTTGTTATTTGCTTCGTTTGGAGTTTCATTTTAGAATTGAAGGTTTTCCCATTCAAAATATTTTTTAAGCAATAGAGAAAATTGTTGTCTTTTAGAATAAGATCCTAGAAATTTTAAAAATTACCATCCAAGCTTAATATTTTTTTCTTGAGACATCCTGCAAAAACGTGGTCAAATATTGTCATATAAGACATTTTTTGGATTTATGAGTAGATGACGATTTTTCATGGAGTTGGAAAATTAGAAGACTATATGATTTGTGAATACATAATGAATGAATATAAATTTGCAGCCAGAATATAAAATTGTAAAATAGCCAAATAAAAACCGCATTATGATTTCCAAAATTATCATTATTGCATTGTTTTTTGTATACAACATTAAATATTTGTCATTTTCTCAATGTAAATCGATGATAATGCGCTTGGAAAATGGGAAATTACGCATCAAGACTGTAACACAATTATACGTTCAAGTCGTATCTTAAACGATAATTTTGTTTTAACTAGAAAATAATAGCTCGCTTCTACCGGGAACATTAAACTTGTTTCCCTCCCTTGACGTGAACGCGTTCTCCCGTTTTGTTTCCAAAGTTATTTTGTGCCGTATAATGAATGTGTGCACACGACAAAATCGTCGTCCCTGAAATACACCTCTACCTTTGCGCGTATACATCCAACAGGACGAAGACGGAAACGCGTCAGGATGGGGGGGGAACAACACCAGTTTCGTTTCTTCATTCCCAGAGAGTGGGGGAAGGAAAACGCATTATGCGATAGGGAATTTCGTTTAAAGATTTCGGCCAGGTTTATGCATCCGTCGTGCTAATCTTATCAAAAACTTGTTATAATACAGAAGTAATCTTTCTTTCGTTGGCGCATGTCTCGTCATGCAATTGTTGCTGGCTTGCACATCAAAGATCCTTGTTTATCCAAGGATGAGGTGGTGTAATTGGATTTTCGGCGTTTTTACTTGTTGGATTTTCGTTATCCTTGAAGTGTTGCGAAAATTTCTGTAGAGTTTTCCAGGCTGTTGTTTGAGAAAATCGCGTTAATGTCTTTTCTTTTGATGTTTTAGTTGAGAGGAAAGTTTAGTTTTATTGATGTTTATTTATTGCTGATGCAACAACTAATTAAAATTTTTTATGCAAAAATATGCAAAATTAATTTAGTTTGTAATTTGATTTATGGATATCCAAATTTAAATTTGGGAAATTAAATATGAATAAACATGATCTTAAGTTTTCTTAAGTAACTTTTGAACTTGTTATTTGTTACAAACTTTACCAGTTCCGATGGAATATTAGGAAATGAAATTTTAACTCGTGGTGAATAAACAAATACTTTGGAATTTACTATAACCTTGCTTTACATTAATAATATCAAAATTAATTATTTTATTATTTTAAGGATGACTTCAAAATTTCATCTTGCCAAACAAATATCGATAGTAATTTAAAAATCCTAATCATAATTTTTTAAATCAAGAAATTGAATATTACAAAATCTTAAAATTTCTTGGAACTTGAAAAATGTAAAGAAAAAGTTTGAAATTATTAACAAAAATCAAAAGTAAAATTGATTATTTTGTCTAGAATAATGGTTTAATTTGTCTGACTATAATAAAACGAAAACGACCAAAATTTATTGCAATAAATCACAAATATAAATTAATGAATGATTCAAAAACTTTGGAAGCCATGAAAATATAATAACAAATACGTCCCTGACAATGTTAATTAAAACTGGGAAAAGTGCACGCATGGAAAAACGAACGAACGCACGAATTGCGCGCAAATCTGCCCAACATATATTAATGCATTTTTATGCGTGCCGCCCCAAAGTTTCAATTAGCGAGTGCGACTAATTAAAATTAATAGAATATACATTCGCGGAGGGCGCAATGTCGTCCTGCAATTTACACGCATTAAAGCACCCGAACAACGCTGACGACTCGCATGTGAATATTCGCACGGGCCATTCGTACAAAATGCATCCTACACTTCAATTGCAATTACTTGCACTAATTAATAAAATTTCATTAGGTGCGCGAGGCGTCGCCGCTTGCCCGTTTCGCCAAACAACACATAATATAACTTTCTCTAATTAGAACCTTAATTAATTTCGCGTTTTTCCCCAACTCTCATCTCGTTGGATTCGCGTGAGAGCGTGCGTGGGCGAAAGTTTCTGCATTTCGCCATTTGGATTATTTATTTTTAATTGCTCGTCAGCCTAATTGCCACGCGAATTCTATAGAGGATATAGTTTTTGCATATGTCTAGTAATGATCTTAAAGTTTAGATTTTTCGAGGATTTTCATGTATGGGGATTGTTTTAATGCGATTTTTTTGTGCAAACATGGGAAAATTATGGAAAATTATTTTATGTTCCATTTAATTAATTCATTAATACCTAGAATTTTAGAAAAGTCAAATTTGAATGATGATTATGTAGCAAATTTTTCGCAAAAGTTCAATTGCTGTTAAATGCTTTGAATTTTCAAGTCAAAATGTTTCATACACTTTTTGTATGATGTTCCAAATAAGATTAATGTTATTTTCTTAAATTTCATGAATGCAAAGAAAAGAAATTATTCATTGAAATTTGAAAATTTTCAAGTGTGTTTTAAGTTTTGAAAATTTAATATCTTTAGTGAAACATCATTGATAAATTAATTAATAATTAATTTTGAAAGATCAATTAAAACCTGGAAATTAAACAACTAAAATTTACAAATGAAATGTAATTTATGATATTTTATAACATTGGAACTATTTTTAAAGAGAAACTACATTAAATTATTTCCTAATTCTTAAACATTCCTACAAATCTCTGGAAAAAAACAATCTGAAACAAAATATCAAATACTAATCAAAATTAGAATTACTGGAACACCAGGAAAAATTACTGGAAAATAATATCTGTAATTTGAAAAAAATCAAATTGTTCTAATTCAATGATGAATTTTCAAATTTGTAATCAAATTTTCAAAAAAAAGTTGATCTAAAGTTAAAATCATTTAATTTTTTATCCATAATTCTTTGATACACTTTTTTTATTTCAATTTAATTTCAATTTCTGTTCTTGTTCTTTCTGTTGAATTTTAAATTATGCATTTTCAAATTGAAACATTTCAAAATGTCTACTGAAAATTGATATTTTGAAAATATATTTATAATTGAATTATCAAAGATTAGTCAATAATTAATATATATTCTCAATTTTGAGACACCAAATGAAACAGAAAATTTAACTTTAATTTTTCAAGAAGAAAACATTCTTATATCAGGATACTGTTATATTATTGAAAGTTTATTCTAACTTTGGAAAGTGACTCCTGAAAAGTTTACTTCATTGCATTTCATAAAGTTAAGTTCTCAACAATTTCTAAAAAATTTCAAACAAAATATTAATCCCTAATGAAAATTGTAATTACTGAAAGACATAATACGTACTTAAGTTAAAATTTACTACGTACTAGTACTAAAATCACAATCAGGATATTGACCAGACATTATCATCCCTCGGGAACCTAATTGCACTAAAGCAGTGCTATTTCTGCAGATCTTCATCAGACAATTCCATAGACACACTGCAACAAAACTGCCTGTACTACAATCCCGAAACAAAAAGAAATCCTCCACTAAGGGAAGACAAACCAAGCAGAAATTCCCGTCCATCCAGATCACTAGAGACACATTCCCTTCATCTTCTCCATCTTGGCCTTCTTCATCTTCAGCTGTATGCCGAAGGTAGACCAAGTCAGCCTGCAGTGCAATTTTATTACATCAATAAATACTTAATTACATCTGAGAGATGAAACAAATTGCTATGAGATCCAATTCCTTCATTCTCACTACACATATTTTTTTTTCATGTGCCTTCCCGGTAGCTTCCTGGTATCTTCTTGCTATCATCTTGCTGTTTGTTCCTTCATCGTTGACCCAAATAAATCCTGCATACTTTTTCATGGGTTCATTTATCCCATGTTGGATATTGACCACCCAAAATCGAATTGGTCACTCTTTCAGCGTGTAGTTGATTTCAGTTTGGTATTGAATTAACCGTTGGTCGTTGAGTTATTTAAATCCTTCGCATAAGAGAGCGAGCACAATGGCATTCATTTTGCACATTGATCACAATGGTTCGTGATAGTTGCTACCATCATCGTAGTGTGGGTAGTGGTGATGATGGTAGTGGTGGTGATGGTGTTGGTGGTTGGTGGTGTTGGTGGTGGTCGTTCCTGCTGCCGCTTCCTGCAGGACTGGAGGCGGCGGTGGTGGCCGCCATGTCGATTCGGGAGTGTGTGACAGGTAAATGGAGGCAATGTCACTCTGGCGACGTGACGGGCGCTTATTAACAATACATTATATCGATTTCCAGCCAACCGCGATTCGCCCATCACGTTTTGGCCCATCTGCAAATGGGCTCGAACGTTCACTTCCGGTTCGATTTGCGTTACAAGGCTTCGGAGGTTATTTATAATCGAGTCTGGACCAACTTCGATTTCAATTTGAATTCAATTCTTCGTTGGTCAAATTTGTTGGATAGGATTTTTGCGAATTTTCACTGTCATTTTATTGAAAAATTTTAAAAACCATCGTCATGAAAATTTATCAAGTGGTTTTTTGTTAAATGCAACTGGTTGATACTGAAAGAATTTTTCAACAATTTCGATTTCAATAATTGAGTTTTTGATTTGCAAATTTTATGACTTTTCCTATAATTTTATTTGAAAGTTCCCCATTCAAGAAATTGAAGGATTGTAGTTTTTCTTAAGACTTCTTAAGACCATCTTCTTGACAGATTGTGAAGTATTTTCTTGAAAAAATTGGTTGATTGGAAGTGGAAGAACTTTTCAACAGTCTTGATCTTCAAAATTGAAGGTTTTTCCATTCAAAAAATTTTGTAAGAAACTTTCAAGAAGATAGTTTTTGGGCCTTGATCTGGGATATAAGATTGTGAAAGATACTATCCAAGCTCGAGAAATTTTGGTTATCCTTGATGAGATAAAGGATGATTACTTATGAATTTATTCAATAATTCTTTTGATTCAAACTGATATCTTAAAATTTTGCTATTTTCTAGAAAGATATTAACTTTAACATGGTACCAACATTAAATTATATACTAAACACATAAATTACACCCCATAATACCAACGTAACTAAATGCAAAGTGCATAAGCCATTGAGGGCGCTGCAAGCCAACCATTTCGAACCCCATGAATAGATGCACATTTCGGGCATAAACACGCATCATTATTATTAAAATACTGATCCATGAGTGCAAATAAAGATGCAACTCCTCATATCATCATATCAACCCTCAAACTGAAAATGCATACTATTATCCTCCGAGCTCTTAGTTCCGCAACAGCATATTATCCTTCGGTGTTTACTATCTTTTAGTTAGACAAACATTACGAAGAACTGCGAACACATCATCGTAAAGTTATTAAAACGTATTTTAATGCATGTATCGGATTCCTTCCGCGCATATATCACATTGCTTTGGTTTTCCGGAAGTGGCCAACGATGGGGGGTGGTGGATGGAGGTGGAATGGTACGTACGTACGTACGAACGGAAAAGAATGATGAAATCAGTGAGCGAAGACCGTCGCGCTCGTAAAACGAAATCCCAAACGGACACTGAGACCACGACGTGACATCGCCGAGAATGATCCCATCCTCGGAGCACTGGGTCCACCAGCTTTGACTTAAGATGCCCGATTGGGCAGCAACGGAATCGAATTGCATTCGTGTGCGGGGGCGGCAGCGGGGCGGGGGTATTACGGTAAAACCGTGTAATGCGATTGCTTTTCATTATCGTGAATGCGCGGACTTGATGTCGCTTCCTTCGTTCGCTGCTTGCTTGGTTCGTTGGTTGGTTGGTTTGGTACACAAGCTTCTTCGAGGAGAATTGGTCCTCGTTGCTCGGAATGCTTTCGATGTGTTTGCACTTAATTTTCTACGTTTTACTCTTCTGATTTCATTATTTCGTTGTCGTCCTTTTTTCCGAACGGTTTCGATGCGTTTTTTGGTTTTAGTTTTGGTAATGTGTGGGATGAGTTTGAGGGGTTGTTTTTTGTACCAATAAGGTGAGTCTTAATTAAATTCCTTGGTGTTACCATAAGGACATTAATCATCCAAGGTTCTCTACGAATAGTTTGGTTACTATACACAAGTTTCACGTCATGGGTTTAATGACATTTCACATACATGTGATAAATCACATTTTATCGTACTGAAGAAGAGTTGGTAATTTGTTTCAAGAAGTTACAAAGTTGCTATAATTTTTGATGTCTTCAGTAAATCTTCAAAATTTTATTTATCCTGACTAATTTGGTCATTATCACTCTTAAATATTGGTTATTATTGTACTTTGTAATTTATTTCATTAATATTATTCAATATTACAAGTGAAGTAAAATACTACTTTTATCACTTTTTGAATAATTGAATATTTTGTTTATAGAAAATTTGTAATTTTATTCGTTGAAAATATTATCTTTCATGCTTGATAATACTTTACACACGTGTGATAAATAATATTTTATCTCACAATTAGTGAAAAAGAGTTGGACCTTGTTCCAAAATGTTACAAAATCTGAAATAGTTACCATAATTTTTAGGTTATCAGTTAATTTTCAAAATTTCTGTTCTCTTATCACATCATGACAATGATTAACCTAAAATATTTATAACTATAGTAATCAATAGATAATTTATTAGTCGTCATCAATTTTAATTACAGAGTAATAATAAATCATTATCGATCAATTATAAATCATTAGAATATTTTACATATTTGGTTAAAGGATAATTTGCAATTTTTTCGCTGGTAAAATACCTAAAAATTAGCGTTTATCATGTTTAGTGATATCACTCACGTGTTATAAATTTTAATTTATTTATATGCAATGAAAGAAAACTTGGTATCATTTTAATTTCATTCACTAGTGAAATGAAATCAAAATTTCATTTTCTAGTAAAATTACATAAAAGTATTCATTTTATTTTTAGTTATAGAATGAAATTTGTTACTAGTTTTGTTTGTGGATGGAAAATTTGCAATTTTGTTCACTGTTAAAACTTAAATTATCCTTCACTGATAAAATAATAGTAAATTATATCCAAGTGTGAGAAATACAAAATTACTAACGTCTCAGTTAGAAATTTTCGGAGTTTATAATGACATTTAGCTCATAAACTGTGTTATATTTTACCAGGGAAAAGTTGGTACAAGAAGTTACTTAAGTGAAAGTCTAAAATGGTTACCATAGTTTTGAATATCACTTCCTTCTGCTGTGAAATGTCATCAGTAAATCATCAATATTTTTTAGATTTGACAAATCTTAAATATTTTATCTTAAATCATTTTATTTAACTTGTGATTAAAATGAAAGTGAACTAATTTAGTTACAAGATAAATAAAATCTACTCAGTTAGAGAACTAGTAAAATAAAATACATCCGTTATTTTGCTTGTAGATATTGTTAACATTTCCTTAAATATTTGTCATCTGTCTGTTGATTTCCTCAAATTAATCTTAATTACTCCTACGTCTATATAACAAAAAACATCTGTTTCTAACAATCAGCAATCAGTTAAACAAATAACAACACGAAAAAATCAACAATAAAAAAATTCTTACAAATCGACCAATAATAGCATCGAATTGAAACGACGTTGACTTATTTAACATTTTAACTTCATACGGCGATCGCATTTTTTCCGCATCCGATATTCCTCCAAAGCCGACCCGACGACCGGTCCGCATCCTTCTCCCACAGGACAACTCCTCCATGCGCCTTCCTTCCTTCCTTCCTTCCTTGCCTTCCCACCAAAGTGGGAAGTCGCGACTTGTCGGCGGTTTTCCGTGAATGACTGGAAGTTATGTTTCGACGGGCGTCGTCTGAGCATCTGCAAGTAATGCCATCCGCCGAAAGCGAAGCGTTATTACATTGTTTCCGTGTTTCCGCGTTCGCCATCCGACACGCGGATGTGCCACCCATACGCCCGGCCGGAAATAAAATATTGCGCACGGCAAGAAATCACAATACGGCGGAAAATTGTACGCGAAGATGAAAACATTGCGTCGAAAATCGAGATTTATATGGTCGCTTTTATTCGCGAATTTTTTCGATGATTTATCTCCCCCTCTCCTCCTCGAACCGATAAAACGGTGCTGAATTTCGTTGATATTAGCGATTATTCAAATTTCATTTGCACGTCGTGAAACAACCAAACAAATCACCTTTTCTTTCGGTTTCAGATGGGGAACAACAGATGGAAACTCGAATGCTGGATGCGGAATATGAATGTAAGTTATTTCTTTCTTCTCCTTTTTTTTCGGTTGCAAACGGCAAGGAAATACGACTAAACGAAATTTATTGCGCCCTCGCTGGTCTTAATAAAAATTTAACGACCGTTGACGCGCATGCGCAGTCCTAGCTTCAATGCTGCCAACTTCTAGGGGGTTTTGATGGTTGTCTTCAGGGTTCGATACAAACCGTCAAAAATTATTCGGGGTTTTTTGTATTTATTGACTCATTTTCACGTTTACGATACGAAAATATCGATGGATTTTCAAAGGAGTACATTTTAAACCTCAAAATGGTCCAATTTCGAATTGATATTTGTATTTGCATCTAGTTAATTAATAATTACTAAAATTGTTTCTGGGTTTGAATTCTCTTTGAGTTAAAATTTTCAGTTACCAAACTATAATCCTATAATTACGGAAATGTAATTAACCAAGCTGAAATTAATGGTGGCGCAAAATGCAATTGCCTCCTAATTGTAATATCCTGTCCGTGGTGCTATTATTATTGATGGCATTCTTCCAGCAACAGCTCAACAACGCCCTCTCGACTCTTGACTCGATACTTCTCCCCCGGATGCTTCTGCTTCGTCGTCTTCAGGACGCGCCTACTTAATTGCAATAAATATTAATAACAATTAGGCGTGAGCAAAATAGGCATCGCTTTTTAGGCCCCTTAGCGAAGCCGGTTGCTTACGTGATAGAATCCAACGGTGTTATAACTCAAAGGCCACGAGCCTGCAAGAACTCGAGGGCCAACAGACTCATATATCTTCCCACTAGTGGCAAATATACAATGTGAATACATCTAGAAAGTTCCATAATCAAGATCAAAGTATCCTATTGATTGCTGCTGACGTGGCATGCTTCTATTCATCATGAGTGTGACAAAGACTGATAGGGATTAGAAAGAGATAGGTGGATGATGCCACGTCAGCAGTGACCAATCACAAAGCTGCATTCTTCCTATAGCAGTTATGAAGCTATCCTGGCTGTATAACGAATATTTTCTGGTTCTTCATCTCCTTCTTCTGCATCTTCTTCCTGTTGATGCTCCTTGCGTGCCACATACCACCACTCGAACACCCTCCGAAGGCATCAGGACGAAGATGCCTTCGTCCTAGCCTCTTTAAATTATTCATTTCATTATAAAACTCTTAAGCTAGGATTTAATATAAGTCCTCTCCACCTTAACCGTGTCCGGGGGGCGCGTAATTGGCGGCGCGAGTGGCGCCACCATCCACATTGCACGACGCTGCAACAATTTGCCGCTGATGGCAGCGTAGATTACTTTTTAAACCCGTTAAAAATTCATCAAAATTCTGCATAAATATTAAAGGACAAATCATAACATCGTCAGATTTCATTAGAAAGTTTGCGCGGGCCGTCTCTCATCAAGGAAGGCTTCTTCAGAGGGCGCCAGCCAGCTTCTTCTTTCGTTATCCTTTGGGAGAAAGGAGGAAGATCCTCGAGTAGTCGTTTGAAACTACGTAATTGCTTTTTCATCGTTGCCTGCTAGCAAGGACTACAAGGACTTATTGTCTTGTATGTCGTCTCTTGATGACGTTATGTTTTAGTCAAGTTTCTTTCCTATTAGTTTTTGTATAAATTGCAAGTTGCGAAAAAAATTTGGAATTTTAAAGGATAACAAATTAGATTTTTGTTCCTGTTTTTTGTAGTAATACTTTTTTAATTGCTTTCTTGCTTCTTATATTTTTCTTCTTTTATTTTTAACATTTGAAGGAGATTATAGATATCTTTGTTTATTATTATAGTAAAAAGGGTAATTTAAAAAAAAAAGAAAACTGTTTTATTAGGTAATTTTAAATAGCTCAAAATTTAAATAATTGAAATCTTGAATTTGAAAATCTTCCAATTTTTTCTAAGGAATTTTTGCTAGTTTTTAAAAATTTTGCAACTTTCTGATAGGAGGAAATTCTTCCAAATTTAGAACATAACATTAAATTTAAGTGAACACAGATTATTTCAAAATAAAATCATTTTTTGAACTCAGAAAATCCTTTCAGGATTAACACCCCCAAAAATGAAAACTTACAAAAATGAAATTATTTGCATAAGACCAACCATGAAAATTGCAACATGAAAATGGGTTGAAAATGGGTTCAAGGAAGAACCATCAACCCCTCTTCCTCCCATTCCACCTCCTCATTCCAGCTCCCAGCAGGTTTAACCCACATCGCATTGCAGTCGAACATAATTAAAAGTTGTTCCCAACTGCGAAAGGGAATTCGACTACATGCGCCCATAGTTGTTCCCGATTCGCCCGCCCGCCCGCCTCCTGTTATCCTGGCGGGATACGACGGGGGTGCACCACACCTCATAGATATGTTGTTTCCGATGGCTCGAATGTGTTTGGTCCTTGTTCGCCTGTTCGCCCATCGCTTCGGCACGGGTTGCGGGGGCGGCGGCAGCATAAAATTATAGATTTCGCCCGGCTTGTGCCGGCAATTAGAATGCAAGCCCGGCACTAATTGTGGCTTGTTCTCTAATCTTATCAGTCAGTCACGTTGACTTACTCTCCACCTAATCGTATATGTTGTCCCCAGCATGTGTCTTCGGCGTGTGCGTCACCGTCGTCAGCATTTAATCATTGTCTCAATCCTCTAATTAGGAATATTACGCTTCAATGCTTCAATTCCACGTATTTCTATAGTTGTTGGGTGAGAAAGTTGTATCAAGTTTCAATTTTTCTGGATGTGATAAAGTTTTCAGATGTTAAACTATAGAAATGTTAAACTATAGAAAATACTATACTTTTTTCAACTGTTTGTTTATATTTTGAAATATGATAGAAATTTTCGGAGAAATTGTGATTCAATGGAAATTTCAGTGTGAAAATAAACAAGAAATACAAATTTCAGTTTTTTAGGATTTAATTTTATTAATTAATGATGCAAAGATGCAACTTGATAGTGAAATTTTATTTTTGAAATATATTTTTTGAGAATTTATTAGGTGGTAATCTCAAATTTTTAATTTTCTTCTTCAATGGCCAACTTTTTGCTGTTCTTCCTCATTTTTGAATTATCAGCATAATTTTATTAGAGGTTTTTTTATATTTTGACATTATTGGTATAATTTTAGGTACCAACAGTAATTTTTATATCAAATATATCCATTTTCTTAAATAATAGGAAAGAAAATTGATTTCCAGAAGTTTTACCGTTTTTTGATTTAATTTGAATGATGTAATTATAAAATACTGTTATCCTGTAAACAATCTTCAGAACCAATTTTTGATCAGGATTTTTGAGAATACAATTGTAAAAGTTCCATACCAGCTCATAATTTTTGACATCTTTATATTTAGTTTAATTCGAAGTTCAGTGATGATTTTCAGCTCTAAAGGATTTGCAATAAAAGTGCAAAATTGAGTTTTGAGTACAAAGAAATTTTGATTTTCAACTCTTTCATTTTAATATTATCAATTAACTTAAATTAATTACAAATGAAACTTATGACCTAAACATAATAATTTGTTTGTCAGTGTTTTCTGTGTCCATTTTGCATTTTTTGATAGATCTGTAGTTGTATAATAGATCCTTAATTAGTTTAATATTTTCAATGCAATTTTAAGTATAAAGAAGAATTTTAGCATCAAAATTAATAATTCTCTGCAAAAATATTGCCAAAATGGAATTCCCATCTTGATGTAAGAAAATTTTAAATCTCTACTCTTCAGGATTTCATTTCATTATGTAAACTTAATATAAATGAACTTAAAATTGAACTTGATGATTAATAATTATAATTAAGTAAATTGATTTTCTAGAATTTTCTGATTGTAATTTTAAACAGTTTCTATTTGCAATACAATCTTCAACTGGATTTCAACTAATTCTACTGATACTTTATTTTTGTACACAAAATTTCAAAGGTTAACGGATTTCTTGATCCTGTATCAACAAAAAAATCGTCTGACCTTCAATGTGTCAATTAAAAACCAAGAATTTTTAATGAAATTAGGAACCATATGAAGGTGGCTCACCCTCATAAATTTCCATTACTTCGATCCACAGCCTCCTCCTTTTATTTTTTATTATTTTTTTTTGTATTTGGTTCATATCGTTACTCAATACTCGCCGTACATTTGCTCGGCTGTCTCCAGTCTGTTTTGTACAATTTAATGGTTCTACATAAATCACGTGCGCGTTGGATTTTTAACGTGGTGCACTGCTGCAGACGTGGTGTCAGTGGCGCTCGTGTCGTCGTTTCGGGAGAGTTTGTTATAAAAGGGTTTTCCATGTACACTTTCCTCGCCTCTTTTCAACCGCCCCCGCAGTCGGATACGAGCGGGATGATACCCAGCCGCCCGCAAACATGCGAGCATGTTCACATGCCACCCCCGCATTCTCGACATGCACGCTTCCGAAAATGCTGACTTTCACGCTTTTTCGTCGGAAAACTCGTCACTTCGATTCCAATCGTACATTTTCAATATCTCACATTTTTCGCATATTCAATGCTAAAATGTGCAAACTATCGTTATTTTGTATATCCATTTGCACAAAAGGATAACTGATAAAAATTTCATTTGAACCAATTTTCTTGAAATCAATTTCCTAATTGAAATTTTTTGTGGGAAAATTTCCGAAAACACTTTGTATACATGGATAAAGAAAAGGATGGAAAGTGGGGGGCATTATCTTTTAATGCGTTGATCGAGTAATTATGTTCGTCCTTTTTTTTGCTCGGCATTTTTACGCCGGTAGGAAGGAAGGCAGAGGGCGCTGGCGTCAGCGTCACGTCGTTGTTCGATTACACATCAATTCCATTTTGCTTCGCCGCCAATCTGCCTGCCGCCATGTAGTAATTCCAGGGACGTTTTTCCAATTTGTAATCGTGTGGGTGTACGTTCTGGATGCAATCCAGGTTTGGGAAATGTGAGAGGCGCGATGAGAATTACCATCAATTGAGATTGCTGTTCGCATTTTTTTGGTATGGATAATAGGTTTTTGGGGAAAGCTTCCGTTCGTGTTTTCGTTCAAAAAGTTTTAGTCATTTTTGATGGGCACTTTTCTGGCTTATTATCACCTTGATTTTCCAAATCGTTTTATCTTAAATTTGAATTATTGCAATTACTTGAAAAAAAGCGGTTATTCGGCTGATAAATTGAATCCAGAGGGCGTCCTGTAAAATTACAATATGGCGGCTCTAGTAAAGGTCCTTGAAAGTAGTCCACATTTGATAATGTTTAATGAAGTTTTATTATTTCAAATTTTACTAGATAAAAGATAAACGATTACTAATCAATCAGTTGATACATTTGTTTCAAAGGATAACAAATGATCAAAAACTGAAAATTGAACAAAAATCATTACATTTTTTTCGATCAATATCACGGCAATTTATCCTTGATTTTCTATTATCATTAAAAACTTTATCAGTCAAATTTTACAAGAAGATAAAAGATTGATAATCAATTGATACATTTTTTTCAATAGGATAACGTGAAAACTGAAAATTTTTCCATTCAGAGAATTTTCTTGCAAATTATTCTCGAATTTCTATTACTCTTAAAATTTTATCTCGTCTATCTTATTTCTGATACCATTAACAACTATACATGCAAAAAATCTTCGGCTTTCCTTAAAGATATTAGTTTCATCCACTAAGGACGAACAGGACGAACTATTTTAATAAACAAACCTTCGACACCTTCATTGAAATTCCACCACTCTTGGTTCACTCGACCTCCTTCAACAGAGCAAAAAAAGGAAGCCGAAGAAAAACTCATCCTCCTCCTCATCCTCCTTCTCCTTCTTCGAGGAGGTAATGCGATAACATGAATTTAATTCCCGTCAACAAGAGGGGATCGCATCAAGGACCTCCGGCAGAGCGCACACAACATATCGACGCGCCCGATCGAAACAGGAAGCGCTCGAAGAGGAATCCTACACTTGCCAATAAGGCGAATAAAGAGTGGTTCGCATTCCGGCTAGTATCATGTTCATATTGCTTTCAATGGCGATTGGAGCGGAAAAAAAAAGAAAAAAAAATGGCGATGGAGGAGTGCGGAAAGTCTGAATGAACGAAAGGCGAAGAAGTTGCCTCGTAGAGAGACCGGAAATATTGAGTACGTAAGACTACTCGTTGATAACGTGAGAAAAGGTGAGTCCTTCGGATATTTATTGGAATTCAAACACATGCTCGACTCCTTTTCGCACCGGAAATGAAAGGAAGGAAGGAAACGACGAGTGCAATTGCACATGCATTGGTTGTTAAAGAAAATTGAAGTAGTTTTCTTAGAATTTACAAGAAATAAATATTTTAGTATTAATTTAATTAGATATTTTAAAATTTTTTGAAAGAGAATTAAAATTCCAAGAAGATTTTTGTCAGAAAAATGATGACTGAAAATTTTTGCAAATATCAGAAATTGGAAAAGTTAGTTTCTATAATTTCCAGGATAATTAATAATTTTATTCGTTCAGACATTCAGCAAGTTTATTACAAAGACTTTGAGGCTTTATTTTTGTCCAGTTGCAGAATATTTCAGGAAAAAATTAAATTTGGGTAGCAATTTTCGACTTTTAAGATGTAATCCTTATTTTCAATCTTCTACTTAAAATTCATCTAATATTAGAAGAAATTTTAAGGATAATTTCGAAATTTTCATAGATTAGTTTGTATAAAGGATTATTTCTAGTTGAAATTTGAAAATTCAATTTGAGGTTTATTTCAATTTTTTAATCCTTTAAAATTATAAAATTGATGCTGCAAATTGAAATAGTTTAAATTCAATTATTCCTAGTTGAAATTTAAAAGTTCAGTTTGAAATTTGTTTCAAATTTTTGAATCCTTTAAAAATTGCGAATTGAAATTTCAAAAAATAATCTTTTATCCTTCAGAGGATTTAGTTTCTGTTGCTCATTATTTTAGCTAAAAAATAAGTTTTACACAAATTTTCCACCCTTTTCCATAGTTCTTTGCATATATTTTCTAAAACATTAATCTCTTAAGCCTTTGAAAAACTTTTTGCACCACAAAAAAACTGCAATGAAATCAAGAGAAAAAAAACCACCTGAATACGAACCAAAGGTAAATTCTTTATTTGCCTCCCCGTTTCTTCGCTCATCTTTTCACCACGAGCGCCATCTGCATCCGCTTCCGCATGGAAGCCGTTTGGCGGAAAGGAAAAACTATTGAATTGCACACGTGAATTCATGAATACGCATGCATAATGTATACACATTCCATCATTGAATATCATTGAATGTCAGGACGAAAGAAGGAGGCGCGCAGACACACAAATTGATGAATAGACCGTGGGCGAATGCATGGATTACATGCAAATATGCCATCGTCAAGATGGTTTGCTGCGTGGGTGTATGAGGGTTGGTGGATGGTGGTGGTGGGGGGTGGGGGATGAAAAAGATCGACTTACCAGTCGTTTCCGGTCTTGGCAACGTTCTGACGCTTCCGGCCCGTTTGATGTGGCTTCGGCTCGGCTACCATGTTCACATCTGCAAACGAGAGCAAAAACGCAAAATGAAGAATTAGCATCGGCTTTCTGAGTGTGGGCGGACATATGTAAACTTTTCCGGCAAACAGTTTCGCCTTACGGCTTGTTAGTTGCGAGAAGTGGAAAGTGGAAAGGAAGGATTTGGAATAATTAGGCGGATTGGTGCTCTTGATGCCCTTTTAATTCTGGGCTGGGGATGGTGGGGGTGTGGAAGGTTGCCAATTAGATGAGTTATTTGCTGATTTTTCACTAAATTTTCAATTTGTTCATTTCGCATCCTTAAAAGTTATGGGAGTGACCCAGGAAATGTAATATTTATGTTGGAATTTCAGGTTTCAAATATTCTTCTGCAGAATTAACATTTCTCTTGAAATACGAATTTTTTGAAATAATATTTCATTTTAGACATTTTTTGTTGTAAAATTCCAATCAAAATCCTTTTTTCTTCTACCATTCTATAAAATATTGATACTATTCTTTCTAAATCCTTGAAGAGTCATTATATCTTTTTTGCTATTCTTGGTATTTGCAAAATGATTTTTGGCAGAAAAATACAATCTCCCATTGTATGTTGACAAACTTGAACCAACTATTTTTGATTTTATAACATTGAGTTAGCTAAAAATCAAATTAATGGTCCTCGAAAACTTTTTTAATAGATTTTTAGAATTTCCAGTTATGTTTACTATCACATTTTCACATCTCTTCATTTTTGTAGTATAAATTTCAAATATTTTTTTTATACCATTACTTTTACTTTCCCGTTATTCCCTTGTGAGATAAGATATTTGATCTTTTTGGTTTTGGTCAATATTTGTGACATGATTTTCCAGATTCTTTTATTTTTCTTTCTAAGTATCTTGAATATTATACAATTCATAAGTAGGATTAACATTTTTCATTGAAACATCTTTAAAATCTCAATTTCTCACTATTTTGTCTAAATTCAGTTCTTAAATTGACCCCGAATAAAGAAATTTCAAGAAATTCAAACAAAAAGGAAACTAAAATCTGATCATTTCTAGAATTTTAGGAAAACTAGCAAAATCTATTGAAATTGATTTTCATTCTTTTTGATTTTTGATTTTATGTTGTGGTACAACTAAAAATCAATTTAAATGTCGTTAAAGACTCTTTTTTAACAGATTTATAAATTCCCAAAAATTTAATATTCAGTTTCCCCAAATTTTCCCATCTTTGGATTTTTCCAATAAAAAGAGGAAAGAAATCAGTTCTGAAAACAAATATGATTCTATCCTTGATCTGTTGTGTTGAGCTTTGTAAGCAATTAAAATTTACAAATTTTATACACTTACAACTAAAATTAACCAACACATACAAAAAAACGACCACATCTTTCACCCTTAATTAATGTGCCTTACTAATTAATTAATTACCCCACGAACGGAAAAGTATAGAAATTATGTATTATTGTTGCCTTGTGGCTGCTTTCTGGTATACCACCCCCCCATCATCCTCAATCTTCTTACGATGATGATGATGGTGATGATGATGATGAATAATGCGCGTCTGGCCTGGCACGCGGACGCCAGACTTCGAATCTTAATTAATTAGACATTTATAAGTCCGCGCTGCGTATTTCCTCATCACATCCGCGCCAGGACTTGATAATAGATTGCAAAATGAAGAAGAAGAAGTAGAGCAAGCAAAGTGAAAAGTGCAACCTGGAGCAAAAAAAGAATCCAAGCCAAGCAAATAGACGTCGTTCATCCGCAGCCATATTTGGCTCACAGGCTTCCACTTCCGCTCTTTTCCGGCCGGCTTTTCTTCGTGGGAAAGCGAACCCGGGTTCGTGTAAGCTGGTGTGGTTCGAAGGCAAGCACCAACACCACTACCACCCCCAAAGTGAAGGCGACGTTAATTTCTTAAATTTCGCTCTGCGCCGCGCGCTGAATTAAGATAAACATAATTATCGAAGCTAATTACGTCGAGCATAACACTAATTGCATTAAACGCACGCCTGCTCAAGCAAGTTTCTGGGTTGGAGGCGGCGGAATAAGGGAGGCATGAAAGGGCGGTAGTTTCAGCATCGAATGGGCACTCAGTTTGTTGCTCAGAATTGGTTTTCATCCAAGAAAATAATATGGTTTTATTTGTTTGTTTAATTAATTACAAAATTTGATTTTCCAGATGTGAGATAAACAAGAATTGTTTAGTATGATATTTGGGAAGAAAGAAAATTTGTTATAATCAATTATTTTTCAAATATATCCAATGTCACAATTTCGGAAATTTGCAATTAGGGATTTCTGATAACAGACTTATTTTTGAAGTTTGGAAAACAATGAGTATTATTTTCAAATTTGATTAGCAATTTTTGATTTTTTATCCTATATTCTGATAGATTATTAATAGAATTTACAAGGGTTTTTTACTTGGAAAATGTTGTTAACATTTAAAATCTTAAAATTGCGAGTACTTTCAGATCGTTGAATAAATTTATGATTTTTTCCTTGACTTCCAATTTTAAGTTTCATTTCTCGTAAACTAAAATTAACAAATTTTTAATCCTTATAACTAAAATCACACAGGATTAATGTTTATCTGTTGAATTTCTTCCAATAATTAAGGATTTCTGCCATTTTTTGTTAAGATTCAAATCGAAATTCATCTTTTTTGTTCTGCTATTTCATATGTTGGTTTTACTCTTTTATAATCCCATGAAAAACATTTCATCTTTTTTGATATTGTTAGTTTTTGTGATTCTATTTCAAAATTATTTTGCAAATATTGGATTAGAAATTTTTGGTAATAGATTTACTTCTAAATTTTGAAAAATACTGAGTTATATCCTTAAATTATCAATAGGTTAAAGAAAAATTTACTAATGAAGTTTTAGCAAATTTCCTTAGCTTTTTTTTTCAATTTGGATTGCCATTAAGTTTCAGAAAATAGAACAAAATTTTAAAAATCTTTTCATGTTGACTTTCAATTTTAAATTACATATCTTAGGATTAAAAACAAAAGTTTAGAAATTCAAACAAATAAATTAATGGTATTAAATTTTTTTGAAAAACAAAATATTTCCAAATACGTTACTAAACAAAGACTTTCATTTAAACATTAAAGGATAAATAAATCTAGGGAACTAATATTTGTATGTCTTCAGATCACTGAAAATGTCAAATTTAAAGAAATCCTTAAAACTAATTAATCAATTACCTTAAAAATAACCAAAAAAATGGAATTAACTTTTTTATTTAATTATCCTTTCTGAAATCACTTTCAAAAACTCCATATTTCTAGAACATTCTTAATGATCACTTTTCCATTTTATAACGAAACACAATTATTATTATATAATTTTTGTAGGTCTACATTTTTCTGAAAATTCAATACCATTTGAATCATCAAATTTGGAGGATTAAAACTTTCTTGAAAATTTCCTAAAACAATATTTCTCAACATATCAAAATATGAAACAAACACATTACTTAACTAATTAACAAATAATTGAAAACTCGTTGAACCAACAACCACCAGCATACGGGAAAAATATGTACGAAATCTAATTATCCTTGATACCAGTAGGTACACTCCAGAAACGTCAGTTTGAGCGTACACAACCCATGTCTCCTGGTCATGCCCATGCCCTCCATATCCCGAAAAGACCATCCAGCCAAACGGGAGGCACTAGTAAATTCAAGTCTCAGTTATTTGTTTTCATTACCGCCGACTGGGTGTAATTCCGCTGGGCAGGTCCGCATTAATATTTAACCATTCGGGAGCGCAGTCGCGAAGAGTCCTTTTCCCCCCAATGTGTTTCCATCCATGGATGGTCCTGGCTGAGAATAACCAAGTTTCGTGTCGCACATGAAAATGACTATTTTCGAGCCGCATTGTTCTGTTTATCGTCGAGAATTTTCATTTTGATTCCCACCCCTTTCTCCTAAGGGGTGTGTGTGTGTTCCTGTTCCAACTTTCTGGGTCGGTCGTGCCCTCTGTGTTGTTTTTGGTCCTTTGTTGCGTCATTGCATATCCGGAATGTGTGTGCATCGTGCACTGAAACCTTGCGCACGTTAAGCTTAATGAACTGGAACCGTACGATGCTGTGTAATTAACTTACTAATTTGTCGCTAATTAGCTTTATTGGAAGTTTCTCAGAAGAAAAGTTCCAAGTTCAAATTCTTTTATTTCGCTATCAATTCACAAGATGGAAAAATAATAATGATAATGAATTTTTACTATGTTAGATAGATATTTTTATTTTTGAATTTTTCGAAGAATTTTAGAATTCTTGAAAAGTTTTAGCATTTTTCTCAGATTTTATTAAATGTACAATTATCACGATGGATTATTTTTATATCATGAAAATTTTTACTCAAAGCATTTAAGTTTTTTTAGAAAGTTTCGTTTCTTGTTTTTCACATTACATTTGTTTCCAAACTTCAAATTTCTTGATAATTACTTTTATTAGAGTGTTCCTGAATTTTATAACTAATTCCGGTAATTTTAGTTTATGGAAAATTTGTATTATTGAAGTAATAATTACTTGTAATTTGTTACATTTTTTGTAACTGAAAAAGTTCGATTCCTGAGTTTTTGAAATAAAAATTTATTAGATATTTTATGGTAAATTTATAATAGGATTTAGAAAATATTGTTAATGAAGTTTCAGCATGTGACTGAACAATTTTTCAAATTTAGTTTACGATAGTTGAACTCATTTTTTAGGATTGTTCTCATTAAATTTTAAATTCATTCTCTTGTAATCAACTAAAATTTACAAATTGTTATCCTTACAACTGAAATCTTTTGCAAGATCCATCGAATTTTTTATATTAATTTAATGCGGAGGGTTACTAACCAATGCAAGCGATTTTTTGCAAAAATCCATTTATCATTTCAAAAAACATATTCAAAATGTTACAGTCCATTGAAGACAAAAAATTTGAATCTTGACTAAAATAGCTCCAAACAGATTAAGGACATGATTAAGTTTGCAACTGGACGCCAGGATGCGATGACAGAGCCACATTCGTGTT
Organism: Aleochara sp. GC000083; assembly: GCA_030264555.1. NCBI lineage: Eukaryota > Metazoa > Arthropoda > Insecta > Coleoptera > Staphylinidae > Aleochara > Aleochara sp. GC000083. The sequence continues at coordinate 29,959 of JARJDZ010001805.1, forward strand.
GTGACATTGCCATAATTTACAGCACGCATATTTTTGGCAAACGTGCGTCCACAAACAAATGTAAACTCATTAATAAATTTGCTGGGCGACGCGGTCGCAATCGAAGAGCGCACCGAACAATTCAAGATGGCATATGAAGCACTTCGCCATCGTTACCATCGCCATTGCCGCCTCCAGAGCGTGCCGCGCCATGTTCATGTCTCATGTAGCGAACGATGAAATTTACTAGTTCAATCTGAACAACGACGACGACGACGACGACGACGACGACGAAGAAGCCGCCATGAACACGATTAATAATGGAGTTACATTAGCCCGATTGCTACGGCCGCCTCCGCCGCCGCCTCCGTTTGCCGCTGGTGCGGATTGCCGGCCGGCTATCGCCACTCCAAAACAGAGCAATCTAGCAAACGAACATATTTTATCGTCGCAAGGATTAATCCTTGTTGGGGGCGGCCCACAATACCCCACGATTCGAGTGTGTGGCGGCGGCGATGGCGGAGGCGGTGGACACGTGCTCCATGCGACGCTACAAGAATACAAAGTGCCCGCAGTTACAAATCGGTGCTAAACCATAATAAATTTGAGTTTGTGTGATTTTTTCATAAGATTTTCGGACACATACATTTTGCGATTTATTTCATTGTGGTTATGTGTCAGATTTCGCGAATAAGTTAGTGAGCGGATTTTGACGGTTTTTGAATGGGATTTGATTAAGGAAGAACTGATTCCAGAATATGTTAGGTAGCTTTTTCCAAATAAGGATAATTTATGTCAAAAAAATTAAGTTCAATGAATCGAGAAACTTTCTATATTAAATTTCTTTGAAAGTTCTCAAAAACTTTAATTTTGGTTAATCTGCTAGTATTTTGTAAGATCATTTTAGATAAAATATCTGAAATTATTTTAAAATCATTAGAATACAGAAGACTCAAAAATGAAAAGGTAAAAACGAATGTTTGGAAAGTTTTTAAAAGTTTGCCATAAGAACTGAAATTATCCTGAAAATATCAATATCTGCAAAATTTAGTTTCCTGGAAAATTCTTGAAAATTTTAATTTTCATTAATACTTTCTGTAAGATGTCTATAGAAAAATGTTTTTGAAATAATCATCAGATGACTCAAAACTAAAAGGTAAAAAACAAAGGATATAAAGTTTTTAAAAGTTTGACGTAAAAATTAATTTAAATTATCCTTAAAATATCAATCTATGTCAAAGTTGATGAGCTCCTTTAAAGTTTTTTGACTAATTGCATTGGGAATAATCTATTTTCAAATTTTTTTACTTTATTGAAATAAGGATAATGCAAGAAAATAACAAAGAAAAGCATTTTAGTGAATCCAGAAGATTTTTCTTTTAAATTTCTTGGAAAATTTTTGTATATTTTGAGTATGATAGTATGATAATTTTATAAAAGTGATCCAAAATAAATTATAAATAAATAAAATTATTAGAAGATTCAAAACTAAAAAAAGAAAAAAAACAAAGATTAGAACACAGTTTTTAAAAGTTTGCCATAAGTATCAACGTAAATTATCCTTAAAATATCAACATCTGCCAAAATTTACGAATTACTTGATTGGTTTTTAAAGTGTATTGAAAATATTCTAATTTCATTATATATCACTCAAACCTTATTGAAATAAGGGTATATCAGAAAAAATTAACAAAAGAATTTTGTCTATTACATTTCTGAGGAAATTTTAATATTTTTAAAAGATAACGATAAAAAAATGATCCAAAAATATCATTAAAGTCAGTAAAAGACTCCAAAATAAAATAGTAAAACCAAAAAGATTAGAACAAAACTTTAAAAGTTTTCCCTAAGAATTAATTTAAATTATCCTTGAAATATCGAAATCTCCGATATTTATGAATTATTTGGGAATACATTAATTCCAGAATATGTTAGTTAAACATTGCCGAAATAAGGATAATGCAAAATAATATGAAGAAAATATTTTACTAAATCAGGAAATTTTTCCTAATAAATTCAAAGAAAATTTTTGCAAAAGTGTAGAATAGAATTCTATTATTGAATAATTAAACTCGATTTTTTACCAATAAAGAGAATCCTAGAAGTATGTATCGTAAAATTCTGACATCTTGCAATTAACAACTTTATACAAATGTTTTTATGGAGTATTAATAATTAATTGGAGAAGGAAAATGTAATGTCATCAAATGGATTTAGCACTTGAAAATTTGCAGATTGTAAATTAAATCGAAACATTCGACATTTCTGGAATGCTTCAGAACGCAAGGTACGAACGAAAATGTTATAAATATTGATAGTATAATGAAAATTATTGCGTCATAAATTCCGATTGCGATTCAAAACGTTCCTCTTAAATTCCAAACTCGTCTCTCTTTCTATTCGTGGTGTGCGTGAAAATGAAAAGCGACATAAATACGTTTTCGAATTTAAGTGAACAAAAGAATTATTACAATTACACCAACGCCAATAAAGTTTATTAAGTGCCAAGCGTCGTTATAAATAGTTCCAAACGAATAAAATCACTTTTATGTATTTCTAACTACACTCCAAGTGAATTCGCATAAATTCCGCGAATTACCATTCCAATTCGTTTATTATTTGCAATTTTACGTGGGTTTTCTTTTTTCTTTCAATTTTTTTCCTTTTTTTTCGTTTTTGTTTGGTTTTTGTTGTTGAGTGTTTTATTAAAGCTTTTGTTGCTCCAATTGATTCTTCGTTGTCGTCGTCGTTGGCGAGAAGTGAAGGTAATTGGATGTTGATGTTGTTTCTCATTCGGAGACAATTCGCAAAGTTGCGTTTGATGATTTGCAGCTGCAAAGGCGATCTAATTGGCAATTATTTTATGAGCGTCGCGAATGCCAAATACACATTATGACGTAAAATGATGGCTTATTTTCGCCACATCACTAGCACAATACAGCGATACCGACGCCTATTAAGATGTAAAACAGCCCAATTGTACCAACGTGAGGCAATTATTTCGCACGTCTCGTTCGAATGCAGGAATGCGATTTTCGTCAACAAATTGCCTGTCACGTATTCTAAACGCGCGCAAACGCGGTAAAAATGTTATTGAGATGTCTGTTGCTTGAAGTATGTAGTTTCAGTCGACAAGTGCAAGTTCGAGCGTAGGGAAATTTTTGCAGGCGATTCGCAAAATCAGTTTTGCATGCACGAGTTGACAGTGTTGAGATTTTTCCTTGTTCCTCGACGGAGGGAATCTGGTGGAAATGTTTGTACGAGGAAAATAGTTGCAAAATTTTGTCTTCAGGTAGTTATCAAACTAAATTTTTCATCATTTGAGGAAATAGTAGAAGAATGTACCAAAAAGTTCTGAGATAATACAATTTTCTTAGCGACAATCGACAATTTATTTCTGTAATAAGTTTTAGTTCATAAAACAAATTGATATTTGGTTTTTCCCATGGTAAAAAAATCAATCACAACATGCGAATGAAATGAAATTTCTTTTGAAAATATTTTGCAATTTTTGTGTTTTCTTCCAATCAATTTTCATCTGCTATATTTTAAAATTATATGATGAGACTTCGAATTTCATTTGGAAAAATAGTGCATGAACCTTGATTTCCTCTAATTGAAAATGATATAACATTTTCAGATATCTATTCAATTTTGATTTCATTTCTGTCTTCAGTTTTCATTTAATTTATATGTTCTTTTCTAATTTCATTAATTATGAATTTTTCCTCTTTTGGAATGTTATAATTAAATAGTTATCAAACTTTAATTTCCCAGTTGAAATGAAATCCTGAGATTTTGCAATTTTGTTAATATTCTTCTAATAATCTTTTTGTATTGTAGCAATACAAAAATCATTCAGTTCTGAAAGATTCTTCTTATAAAAAAATATATGAGTATTTATATTTTCTATAAAACTTCTCTTAATGTTGAAAATCATTACTAAACATTAAATTTTTTCAGTATTTTCCAGTTCTATATGAACCGAATTAAGAAGTAGCTTCTTGTTTTTATTTCAAAAATATTATCTGAAATTATAATTCCTGAAAAAAACTCGTCTATCATAGGAACTCAATTTATCAATTCAAAGTATCTAAAATTGTTAATATAATGTAAAAAAAACTTTCTATAATCATGTCTACAAAGAAATGTGAAATTTTCTGAGATTGATTTAATGATATCATTCATTCTAGAAAAATTCTGGTTCCAAAAATTGGGAAGTAAATTTACCCAAAATAAGAAAATGATAAATTTTCTTGATATATTTTTAGTATAGAAATTATGAGCAATCCTAAAAATTATAGCTGGAATATAATTTTTAATCCTTGAAACATAACATCATATAATTGTAATTTAATGACAAATTAATTATAGATCAGTATGATTTATATCACCAGCAACTGTCCAACCAAACCAAACATTAAACAGTGCAACCAAATATTGACGCTATCTATAATTCATATCAAAATACTTCATTCCTCGCTTTCCCGCTCATTGTTTGTTGTTTATTCTACGGTTTGCCTTCATTGTTTCTGCATTTCATTTGTCCACCGGTTCCAGAACCAGGAAAGTGTCCTAATTAGTTCGTTTGAACACCATATTTTCGTCAATAAATTACAATCGTATCGTGTCCATGATGAAAACATGAATTCATTCATTCATTTATCCTTATCATTCCGAATCACTTGACATACCAAATTCGGAAACGTCCCCTTTTCGTGAAAAACCTTGTAGGAAATGGGTTCATAAACGGTGAACGAACAAAGAAAACATCCTGCCAGCACTAATTAAATGTCCCATCATTAAAATTTAATATCCAACCCAACCCACCAACAAGGAATTTTTTCGTCCTTGCGTGTCCATTTGGGAAACATTATGGGTCCCCAGCTATCTGTTGATCACGACCATATTATTTGGAAAGTTGGTGCATATTATACGGTCTACTAATCAAACAAGTGAGACCACCCACCCATTCGACCTCCAAGTCTTGTACGATGGTACAGAGAGAATGGCGGTGGTGAAAGGACCGAATGTCCCGGAAACAAAGACCAACTCGTAGCGCTGCCTCCACTGCCGCCGCCGAGGGGGCTTATAGTTTTCATTGCCGAATGTCCACCCTTGTTCGTTGTCTCATCTGCGATTATACGACATGGAAATAGATGATTTACAATCAAATAGTCCTGCCTGCCGCCCGATCCTGCAGGAGCGGGGCAGAGTACGTACTGTTTCCAATTCATTGTCCAAGTCATACAGTCCCGACGACTGTCGACCCGAATGGCGGCAATGGCTGCCGGAGGGGTCAGATGAACTCGATGCGAAATTTACATTTCCGGCTCGAGTCGTTCATGGAGGAGGAGTTTTGCTTGATCCTCGACGACGGTGTTTGCTTACACAAATATTTAATGAAACTTTATGTCAATGGAAATTCCCGGCTTGGTAAATAGCCTAAAAAATCAGATTTGCGGACATTCGGGCTAGATTTTCTGAAGGATAACATTTTTATGGTCACAGAATCTTTCATGGTATTCAATTTTTCACTTTTAATTTTTGCAAATTCAAATCTTATGATTAGTTCTTTTTTTAATCAATTCACAAATATTTTCTTATTTCAGTTTCTTCCTTTTAAAAATTGCAAAAATATAAATTTAAAATTTTCTATTATGAAATGTTGTCCTTATAAATTTTACTAAAAAAGGAGAAATTGAAGGAACGAAAAAGGTAAGGAAAAATCACATAAAATGAAGGTGTTTTTCTGAATCCAAAATTTAAAATGATTAATTTTGTTCTTGTTTTGAATTATTTGTGTATTTCATTATCCTTGAATCAAAAGGTTCTAAAATTTCCTTAAAATTAGATTTGCGAACATTTGCAAATGCAAATTTAGATTTAAAATTTCCTTATTCGTATGTTTTAATTGATTGACAAATATTTTGATATTGCATTTACATACATACATTTACAAATATTAATCTATAATTTTTTACCAAAGAAATGTTATCCTTTATTAATTTCCCTAAAGGGAAAAATTGAAGGATTTTAGAAGATATAGAAATTATCATAAAAAATGTTTTTGAAAAAAATCTTTGTATCCAATTTTGATATCAGTATATTCATTTAAAATTTGTTCATAATTTTGTTTTTAAATTACTTAATTTTTTCTATTGCATTATCTTTTATTGCATATTTTTAAATAACACAAAAGATCTAGAATTTTCTACTATATTTTTATTAAAATTTCTATTGCTTCTCAGTATATTAATTTAAAAAAAACTTATTTAAATTTTCCTAGAGGAATAAATAAGGAAAAAGTCATATCAAATATTGATCAAACATTATCAGTTTTAGATTTTATTTCTGTGTCCATAAATTTCAATTCCAAATTTTAAAATTTAAAACTTCAGTCATAGATATTCTAATTGCCTTAAAAATATTTTTCTATTAAATCTTCTTTAATTTCATATTTTGAAATAACATAAATCCTAGATTTTTTTAAAATGTTTTCATTTAAAGTTTTAAAGTCCAATTGTTAACCCCATAAGAATTTTCCTAGAGGGAAAATTTAAGGAAGTAAATGCAGGCAAGAAAAACATCACACAAAATGTTTTTTCTACGCATAACACGCCATAAAAACGCTAAAATTATCAAATATAAGTGCAAATGAGTTAAGTGCAAGTTGTCGTTCATCTCGTTTTACAGTCTTCTGACTTCGCATTTGCAGACAATAAAAACTCGCCGAGCAAACTCTCTCTTGGCGAATGTTTCTACATGCTCGACCCACAATGAAGCCTCGAGTCCTAAACAAAAGGACAATGGCAAAACGGTCCGTAGATCTTGCCGGGATAAAAGACGCTAAATGCTAATGGAATTATTCTAATTACACTAATTACACAAAAATTCAATAGAAATTATGAAAATTTCCTCAGTGACTTTTCCCATGTTCACATTTCCAAATATATGATAGGGATGTTTTACAGTTGTGACTTCAGAAATTTCGTAATTGAATGGTGTGCGTTTTGTAAAGGATATAGGAAAACTTGAGGGAAAATAAAAATGGTTGCAATGTGTTAACGGGTTGATGGGATAAAATGGGATGGAATTTGAGAGTTCCCGAGTTGGAAACGAGCATTCAGGGAGCTATAAAATTATACGCAACAATAACGTTTACATATCTTTGCAATTGATAACAAATACAGAAAATAATTCATGTTTTTAACACCTTGAGGAAGGATGGATGAAATATTTTCGAGATGAATTCATTCATTTATTCATGAAATTTCAGAATATTTTTACCTTTTTCAGTTGTAATACAAAAGCATCAATTAAATTTCAGAAAAAAAGTAATATATATTTTTAGTGAAATTGATAAAGGATATAATTTCAAATCTGTGAATAGTATATATCCAGAAAACGTCAGTAATTCAGAATGTTAAAAATTAATTCCGATTCATGAAATGTAATTCAGAAATATCATTTGATATTCAAAAGTTAATTAATTACAATTTACTCATCCGAATTTCATACTTTCTGAATTACTTTTTGAAAAGATACAGGAAATTTCAAATTAAAAATCCATTTCATTACAAAAATATGACTTCAGAATAATTTGGATTAAACCGAAATTTAAATTAATTACTTTTCTAGTTGTGAGATATCTCAAGAACGTTTTGGTTTTTCTCCCTCCAGAATTACTTCTTTGATTTTCTCGAAATCCTTCTGTCAAGTTAGCAACTCCTTCGGGCATTGCAAAATACTCCTGGTACGTTTCACTTTTATTGCGTTTCTCTTCTTCAACCACCCCCGCATTTCCACCCCCCGGGGCAAACGCACGTGAATCATCGTTGAATACAACTCTTTTTTTTTCCTTCACTTCTTCTTCTTGTGTGTAAAGTAAATACCTTGAGGAATAACCGCGCGCACACAAAACGTAAATCTGAATAAATTCGACAACGGTCCCACATGCAACAGACGTCTCTTCCCCGTTCGTACGTGGCGGCAAAGCCATCCACATCCGCATCCGGTGTGTGCGGGGGTGGTGGTGGTGGGCACTCAGCCATGCCACGTTGTAACAGTCGTAAGTGTAAGTGGTCTTACTCCTTCTTCTTCTTCTTCTTCGTGTCGTCCTGTGGCGGGGGCGGCAAGGATGCACGCAGGAAGCGTCCACTCGATAGGCTTTCTTCGCACTAATGCAGGAGCCATGTAAGGGAGTCGTCGAAATCGCCTTTGGGCCGCCCATCGACGTCGTCGACGACATTGGCGACGACGAGAGGACCATGGAAGGACGAAGATGTCGCTCTCGTGTGTGAGCGCCTTTTAGATGTCTGGCGCGTTATAGCCGCTTTTCGTCGATGTTAACGCGACGCGACGAAATGTAAAAAGGACGAGGCGAAATAAGCTCGAGAGGCGGACGAAAACCGACTTATGGTCTTTGCATACCTATATCTTTAGTTCTGATATTTTTTCGGCATGGAGAAAAATGTTCGTGATTTCTTCGTGGGTTTGGTTTCTTGTTTTTTTTTTGTGGGAAAAAAGATGAAATGGTAGAGCATGACCTTAGATGGCATATTCAGGACGACTTGGTTGAAATGTACAGGATTCTTTTCTGGTACATGTTAAGGATATCAAGGCATTGATCTTATGAAAAGTTGTCCCAAAAATAGATATCGAGATATATTACTAAAATTAAATTTTTGCAAAAGGATTAAAGTTAAGTACTCCAAGAAGAGATACGACTGAAATTGACTTGTTTTCTACTTTTTTGGTCCTGGTTTTTGTTCGTTAGAAGAAAATGTAAGATTATAGGTAATTCAAAATAATTTTCACGTGGATTTCTTAGTTACAATTAATGATATATTATTTTTGAGGGACCAGTCATAATAAAATTTTTCAATCTTGATATTTTTGGATATTAAATTTATTATTTCTTCAAAATAAATTGAAAGACTATGTTTAAGTTACAATTGGAAAGTTCAGGACTAGCAATTTGAATATTTTAAAAGGAGGATCAATTATAAGAATATCAGAATCATCTTAGGAAACTATAACTAAAAAAAGATCAGAATTAGTTCTAAGTGGACTAATCAGTAATAATTATTAAAATATTCAGAGAAAGAGTAATGATTATAGAATATTATCCTTACTGAAGCAAAAAATAAAAGGATGTCCGAAAGTTCAGGGCGAAGATATAAGATATAAATATTATAGATTCAACTTGTAATTAGGTATCGAAAAACTCATCAGAAAAAATTTTCAAAGTAAAGTTTTATAGAAGAAAATTTAAATTCGTTCAAGTTTGGTTCTGTTTTTTCTTTATTTTTGCAATAAAATATTCTGGACAAATCAACAAGAATTTTTGGGAGTCAAATCACTATCGAAGTTTTTCTAAAATTTCCAATACTTTAAAATGATCTTAATTTTATAATATTTGAAACTTTTTTGTGCATAAAAATGATGGGCTATTCTGAAATTTCAATGACAAAATTCAAAGCTTCAACTTACAATTCTCAAAAGTAGAGTCTATAAAGATATTACTTTATTAAACCACAATGAAAGTTACTAATGAATATTCTGGAAAAAATTGCTTCTGTAATTTTTATGGTTAAAAATTATCCTGCCATTTACTCTCTTATGAGTAACTTATTTTGTAAAATATGAAAATTCAGAACCAACATTACTTCATAGATTCAGGACTAAGATTCTTATCAATATTTTAACACCTAACTAAATTTGCAATTAATAACACAAATAATATCATATGCTAACTAACACTTTCTCACATTACCCCCTTTCTCATTCTCTCCCTGTTCAATTAATTATAATAAAATTTTCGGGCATCAAGTACCATCACACATTGGTGAAAATCACATAAAAAGCCACCCTCTTTTCCTCTCTTCTCTTCTTCTCTCCATGGCCCAAGTTGGCAACCACTTGCCATGTTACGAAGCGAATAATACCCCGTAGATCAAACGTTTTTTGCGCCATCAAAAAAGGGGGCGCGCGCGAATGACATGGCAACGACGAATTTAATGGGAATTACAGCAATTAAACAAAACACCTCGAGCGGTTACACGAATTAATTCCGCGCGTTGTTCATCGATTCTTTTTTTTTTGGGCCTCCCGAAAATTTGGCCCGGAAATGGGTGAAAAGTGAGGAGTGGTTGCAGTTGGAATTGTGTTGATTTATGTCTGAAGAGAGCCCTTTTTGGCAACCTGTACCATGACGGTTTGTGGTGAGTGCAGTTTTATGATCCTGGAAGTCTCGAGTGGTCGCATTGCATTCGAAGATAACACTTGAACCTTCAAGGTCTGTAAATAATTGCTTCTAGAGTCTTAGATGCTACAGACAAGTTTTAATTTATAATTTTCGATACCTACGTGGGACATTTTTCTGGGAATTTATTCCAGAGTACCCAAAATTTACAAAAATTTTATGAACGTATTTTTGTGATAGACAAAACTTCAATCAAGAAATTTCAGAAAAAATATATTTCAGAAAATTTAATTCAACTAAATTTGAATTTTCTTTTTCAATTTATAAGAAACTTGCTGAATCTTTAATCAACAAAAACAGAAAAAATATCTTTATCGTTCTTCCAATTCTTTCAAAATTTTGTTCCAAAGATTTCTGAGTTACTGATAAAAAAAATTCTGAAACTCACTTTGAATTTTTCTTTTTAATTTGTAAATTTTGTAACTTGTTTTATCCTTGATTCAATTTACTATGAAAGATTTGTAAAATGTCTTTGTCCTTATCTTCTTTTATTTTTTACTTTTGTTCAAAATAATATTCAAAAAATTTTTTCATTTTAGAGGTTTCTGAGTATTCTAAACCCAAACATCTCTTACACTAAAAATTTCCCGAAAATTTCCAAATCATTTCACAAAAAAAATAAATAAAATTAATGTGAATTTTCTTTATGATAAAAAAAAAGTTTTATTCTTGGTTCAACTTTCAAACTTAGTATTTCAAACTTATCATTCTCCCAATGTTATTTTTCGACTTTCATAGAAAATAATATTCCAAAATACCTTTAAAACTTAGGAAAATATCTGGAATTGATATTTCCGCGATTATGTAATATTGGATATGACGGATAATAACCCAATTTTTGTGATTATTGTGGAACTGGCATTATATTTTTGTAATTTCACTGGCATCGTCCTCTTCTACCAACGTTTCCAGGATGAGGAGGAATCGGGGGTTGTCGTCGGTATTTTCCGGAGGCATTCGCGTATATATGCGTGGAAAATTTCAATCTGCCATTTCGATAATAGGCGCATAATTCAATTTCGTTCAATGCGCCGCTGGCCCCTTTGCAATCCCACTCGAACCATGCTGGGGTCCCATCCATGGAACGGGACGTGCGGGGGCGTCACAATCATTTTCTTCATCTACCCTCGGTCGCAATCGAAAGGGGATCTGACATTTCATCGAAAATTCATCTCTGTTTTAACATATCAATCATACATACATCCGTGCGTAGGTCGGGGCTTCCGCGGGTTGGGATCAAGTACCATCTTCGGTCGGCAAATCAAGGAAATGATGAGGAGCACGCTGGATTAAGTGATTCTATCTTGTGAGGAATTGGGGCGCGTTTTCCCTCGCTCCGACCGCCACCGAAAAACCATTTTCCCCTTTTTGGACATTCTATGATTTTGGCCCCATCATCATCATCATCATCATGTGTTGATGTATGGGATAGATGGTTGTTGGTATGAATCGATGTGAATTGAATTTTAATGCATACGAGTGACGGAAATGGATAATTAATAAACGGTTACAGGGTTGAATTGCATTGCATTCGATGCATGTGCAGGGCAATTCGTTGGATGATGGTTTGGTTTGGTTGGGTCCATATTTGTGGGGTCGCGCATTGTGGGACCGTTATCTGGTTGTGAGAGGATGAATGGTCAAATGTCATTCGATTTCGTTTGTTTGCTCGTGGGGCTCGCTGGACGACATTTGTTCACGTTCGGTCATTTCCTATGGGTTGTTTCCTCATTTCCATGGTCATTTCTCATTGTCGTTAACTCGCTGTGAAAATTGGTCATCAAGGCTTCATTTTACTTCAATTTTCATCTATTCCAGTTCTAATTGAGAGTTGAGAACGAATTATCCTGTTAATATTGAAATTTTGTTTATTACTTAATTTACAGACAATTTAAGACTTTAAGGTTTAATCGTTTTTTGAATCAAATTAATATCAATTAAATTGTTGAAAAATCAATTTGTGCACTTTTTGCTTGAAGATTTTTTTCTGTACCTAAAAAAAATCATGATTGTTAATTCTATCTTGGTCTGAAATTTATTATCAATCATGTTTCATTGATTATATTTTGATATATTAATAGGGTTGAGAATCTAAATCCTGCAAATAGAAGTTATCTTTTAAAGGATTTAATTTTCAAAAAGTCATGGAAAAACTTTGGAATTTCAACGACACTGAAAATGGAAATATTACAATTATTTAGCTTTCCAATTTTTTGCAAACAAAATATTTCAAGATTATTATCTGTAGCAAACAAATTAAATCTAATAATTGTTAATTCTATCTTAGTTTGAAATTTATTATCAACTATATTTCATTGATTATTTTCTGGTATATTAAGTAAGGTTTTAGATTCGAGATATTTTCAGTAAATAATATCTTTAGGATTTAATTTTCAGTCCGGCAAAACTTTAGATCTTGAATGAGTCAAATTATTTACCTTTCCATGCTTTTTTTGCAACTAAAATATTTCAGCTTTTCAATTTATTATTAATTGCAATAATTGGTAGTTCAGATTTATTATTAATTAGTTCGATTATATTTTGAAAAATAATTAATATAACATAACTTTTCGTATTTTGCAATCTAACAAACGGAAATTACTTTTTGAATTGACTTAATTCGTAGTGAAATTGCTGAAGTTTCAAAAGAATTAAATTATACCAATTATATATAAAAATTATAATTTTAACAAATATGGTTTAGCTTATGATAAATTTTGATGTCGAAAAATCCCTAAAAATGAAGATGTTTTTCAAGGAGTTAATTCTAAATGAAATTATAAAAACATCAAAATTGGAATTAACATCAAAATTTGTTCACTTTCTGACACTTTTTGTATCTACAGCTAGAATATTTGCTCCCATGACTGTTAATTCTATCCCGTGCGTTTGGAAATTTATTAGTGACATATTGCTGCAGCTAGAAAGAAAATGAAAGGCGTGAAAACAGCTCCCTGCAATTTGCAATAAATCAGGCACTAATCGAAATCGTGCATTTAAAAGCCAGGCTCTGGCAATGCTTTTTGCCAAAGACGTGTAGAACGAACGAACGAACGAACGAACGCACGCTGCTAATGAATTTTTTACGAGCGCATTTGAAGGTGAACCGAAATGCATGCCAAGAAATAATGAAGGTCGTCCGTCTGAAATATCCACCAGCATTTTACAACCATCCAATAATGTCGTGTAATTAAAGCACTGGATTCAATTGCATCTCGTTCTATTTTTTGCACTGAAAAACTCATAAATAAAACTTAGTTACAGCTGGGACTTTACAAATATTATCATTGCAAAAAATAGTAATTTGTTCGTATTTTTAATTTTTGAAAGAATTGTAGTTTTCAATTTTTGAAAGAATTGTAGTTTTCAATTTTTTGAAAACTGTCTTATTTTCAATTTTTTGAAAAATGTGTAGTTTTCAATTTGGCAAAAAAGACACGAAACATTAACACGTTTGGTCTGATTTATAGTGCTCATCCATTCGAGGGTTTTCGAGGGTGGCAGTAAATCATTTTCTTGTCCATGTTCATATTGTCCTTTTTTGTGCATGGATGAGGGAGGGTTATGCAGATTGGAACCATGTTGGTGCTGGTGATGTGATGGTTGATGTACGGAAAAGTCTGGTCGAAAAGGCTTTCGGATTTGATGCCCCATTGGTATAATTATTGAGTGGACACATCGGGGTGGACCAATATGCACATGGATGGGATGTTGGATGGTGGTCCATGGTGGCATTAATTTTTCAATGGCTGTGACATCGACGACGACATGCGAATCGAAATTGAAATCAAATTCGCATTTTGTCGACGCATCCTTCATTAGATCCAACGTTGAACGCAATGCGTTTCCGGTTGTCTTTTTCAATTTTGGTCGTTTTATATATCTGCCCGAAAATTTCACAATTTGAAAGGGTACCAATATGAAAATTAATTTCTTAACTCGAATTTTTGTAAAAGTTGCAATAATTAGAAAAAAGTTTGGTCTACTAGATAGATACTGATTTTTTGGATAAAATCAGGATCAAAAGAGATTCTCATTAAATGTTCTTAAAAAAGTAATTTGTTGGAAGAAATCTAAAGGATTCGTGTTTATAAATATTTGAGAAGTCAAGTTTTAATATTTCAAAATCAGCAACTTCTGGTTCTTCTTTTTTGTCCTTGAAATGATAATTTTCTAAATTTCGAAATTCTAGAAAGTTCCAAGGATCAATTACTGTTTTTGAAAGGGTACCAACATTAAAATGAATTTCTTTGCTGGAAAATTTGTAAAAATTGCAAAAATTTTGGGTTACTAGAAAGATTCTGATTTTTTTGGCTAAAAATACTAAAAAAAAATGGTTTGAAAAAGCTGTTATTGAAAAAAGAGGTCTTAAAATATTTGCTTTAAGAAATCTTAAGGACTCATATTTATAATTTGAGATGTCAATTTTTTGGTTCTTCTGTTTTGTCCTTGATATGATGATTTTCTAAATTTCCAAATTCCAGAATGTTCCAACCATCAACTACTGTTTTTGACATCATTTTAAACCGTGTATTCTTCTCAAAATTTGCACTATCAAAAAGTAATTTTTTCATCACATGATCCTGAAATTACATTACAAATCCGAGAATTGAATTTTCCAGCTAGTTTTTCGCACAAAGGGTCATAAATTACAGTTCAGAGCTCCGGCATAATCTCATATTGCACGTGGTGCGAGTGTATGTTGATTGCTAGTTAGTAATTAGTGCGAATAGAGGGCTGCCAGCGTACAAATTAGTAGGTAGCTATTTAATTAAAACGTAAACTGAAACAGTAAACTGTAACAATGGTTGAAACATGAATATAAATTTAAATCATACGCCAATGCAAACCAACGAACGGTTCCAGTGCTTCACCAGCTTGTC
The DNA here is from genome assembly GCA_030264555.1 of Aleochara sp. GC000083. Lineage (NCBI taxonomy): Eukaryota > Metazoa > Arthropoda > Insecta > Coleoptera > Staphylinidae > Aleochara > Aleochara sp. GC000083. Next base: position 45,088 of record JARJDZ010001805.1, read on the forward strand.
GTGTACGAGTTTGCTGCATTGTTGATGTTATAACTATTAAAATGCATATATGCACACTATGAACTGAACCGAACTGAACCAAACTGGACAGAAGTGTTCCATTCGGTTCGATTCTGGAAGAGAGCTTCCACACGCGAAATGATCATTTATAACGCCCCACCTACTGCCCTGATGTACTCATTACACCAAGGGGATTAGGATTATGTAACACTGATTAAGATTTCGAACCAGGACGTATGAAACAGGTGGGAGGTGTTTTTTATTCGGGAAAAATCGGATGGAAATTGCATTTCTTGAAGGTGGGAGTTTGGAACCAGTTTCTTCTCGTTTAGAGGAATAATTAGAGTTTATGGAATGAACCATGCTTCGTTGGGTTGGGTTGGGTTGAATGTTCCAATGGGAAAGTTTGTCATGCCATGAATATCGATAAAGTTAGCGGAAAAAGTGGATTTCGAATCCGTGGTATTCGTTTCTCCTCCTTCATTCCTTTTTTTGTTCTCTTTCGAAGAAGGGGGGTTTTCTTCTTCTTCTCCTTCTGGGGTTTAGTGCTTCATATGGCGTGGGTGGAACGTGCCCTCTTAGCCAACCCCGTCCACCAGCTTCCGTTAACCTCGACAACTAAGAGAACCCGGCGGTTTATTTCATTTTTTATTCGATCTGCGAGCACGTAACAACGTAAAAGTGTCTTAAGCATTATGCTGAAGACTGGAGATGGGGAAACTGGAAGGAAAATCGCGCGAGGAAGTGGGGCAAAAGTCATGCAGACGAGTTTTGCGCACCGATTCGCGAGCACGTGAACGCGATTTTTTGCATGTTTTAAAGGTGAAATTAGACTACCTCACCACTTCCAATCCCCCACTCATTTTCCGCTTCCGGACTCGTGGAAATGGGACCAAACTAAACAATCGTTATACGAATGAAAAGTTATCGTTGCTTGAACAAACTGCATTTGTAAAAAGAGTTGCAAGATGGCGAATAAGTTGGAAAAATTTTGTTGGAAAATTTCAAATGGAAGATGATGTTGAAATAATTTGCATTTAAGGTCTTGAATGCATGTAGAAAATTTGATGTTGCCATTTGGTGGTAACTAGTTGCAAAAATAGTTGCAGAAATCCACACTGTATTTGTGAAATGAATTTGTGGATGTTGCACCTATTTAATTTGTCGATTAATGTGCCACGAAATGAGGCTTTATGATGCTGTAAATTTTCAATTTTAAATGAATAAACGCCAAGCGCGTTGAACGTTTACGTTCTCACATTTATGTGCTGTTGACAAAATTCAGAATGAGGTCTGAACGATGATCGTGTTTGCCTGTATAATTAATTTAGCAATTTTACCAGATTTATTCAAATACATCAGGATTTTATCCCTTATTTTCAATTGCAATCAAAGGCGATTTCTGTACTCTCGTTATCCTTCGAAAAAATCTGGTAATGGAATGATATTAAACGACATCTGTTTTCCAAGTACGAAATCCACACAAATCCTTGAAACATGTAAATCACATATCTTATAATTAGAACCTTCAATTCTTGAAGGATAGATAATATAAAAATTATTCAAAAATCACCATTAAAACTTTAACCCAAAAATGAAATTGAAATTTCATAGTAGGTCGGGACGTATTCTAAAAGTTCTAGAACTTTCATAAATGACATGGGTTATGCATGCACCTTTTAAATCTCAGCTCATTTCAACGTCGATAAAAACTATCATAAATTTCTATAGCTTTTTATATTTGAAACCAAAGTCGTCACCTGTTACCAAGCTTTTTCCTTCTAGAAGGAAATCCTCTCAGTGTGTTGGGATAGGATGTGTGTAGGGCAATTCTGCAGCTCGTTCATCTGTATCCTTATACTCTTTCGATGGCGAATTGGTGTTTGTGTTTCATGATGGCGAAAAGGTTTAACGCAATGATCCGCTACATAAACCCCTTGAAAGCGTTCCACATACCGTTTAATAACGTGATGGACAACATAATTGCGACCACTCTTCGGGCCTCCATTCTGGGCACGTACCATTCACCCATTTCCACATTGGGAAGTTATTGGTGTTATCGTTAAATAATTATCGATTAATACATAACAAAAAAGAAATCTGTATGGGATTTACTGATTAATTTATCAAACTTTCACAAATGTCAATATATTGTTCTTTAACTTTGAAAAGTGATAAATTCTGAAATCAAAATTTGTTTGGTTTAAAATTTCATAAAATAAAAAATAAACAGGATCAAATGAACTGCGAAATTTTCGAATGAAAATCTATGATCGGAACGGGAACTTTTTCTAAGAAAAGAAAAACAAAGGATTCATGATATATGTCCCAATTATTGGTTGCCCAAATTGGTTGGGCTCGATTAAGAGACGAATTCCGGTGGTAATTTTCCGTTCGCTTGACTTACACTTGACTTCAATGGCGCCGTTTCCGGTCGATTTGTTGCCACGAGAGTTATTAATCATTTTTCCTAGCTCGATGGAGGCTGGCTGGAGTCTCGTAGTGCTGCGGCAACTATTTATAAAAGCCGAAACTCAAAGAGCGCATTTATGCGCGAGGATCAACGAGAAAATAAACTTGGCACGACCAATATTTATCACGTTGCACTTAGTGCTCACTCATTTCACTCTCGGAAGCGAATCTTCAAAGGTACGAAAACAAATATCTTTAAGTCCACCTGCAGCCACGACGAAACCGTGGATCTCATTAAAACTGAAAGCAACAATATTCGCACTGCGAAATTTTAAAAAATAAAATTTCAACTTGAATTCTCGAAGACGAACAAGTAGAAGAATGAAGACTAGGTTCGGGGAGGAAGCCAAAGGAATGTTTTTACAAATGAAAGCAATTTGCTATGGGACGACAAGCGACAGCGGTTGACCTCGACGTTGGCGGCTGAGGAGGCGGCGGCTGGGGCGGTAAATGTCGCCTGTCGAAATGTTCAATTCATACCCGTTCACTCGCCCATCGGCCGCCACCATCACAGGCCGAGTCATTCGTACCAGTTGACAAGACGGTATCATGAATACTGATGTGGTTCCGAGCCGGTTCCGGGAGGCGGTTAGTGTCGATGGCGGCTGTGTCCCCTTCATGTCACAACCGCCGCATTCTCGCATCCTCCAGGCGTGGGTGGATTGGTGGCACTAACTGCTCGAGTCGGCCAAGTCGCCTCCAAAGTGACCACATATCAATGACATGTGCCATCGAGCCCTGAATTGGATCCTTCAAGATTTTTCAAATTCTTTCTTGCTTTCTTTTTGATACAAGAAGTTCAAAGCTTCTGAAGTTATGTGTTGGATGTAGGTCTTGATTTCTTGTAGATATAGAATAGGAGTTCAAGAAATTTTGGGGTCAGATTTCTGGTTTTCTAGGATGTTTACAAATTTTCGAATAATTTTTCTTAAGAGTTGTTGCAGATTGTTGGAAGTTGGTTGTTGATTTCTGATCTATGGTCAATGCCAACAGTAGATGAACACAGCTCTTTAAATTTTGGAATAGTTCTATGTCTGTAATCTCAGAAGAGACCAAATTTTCAAGAAGTACAAGAGTTCAAAAGCCAGAATTATGATTAGTTCTGAAATTAGTTGATATAAAATTTCGAAAACCCTAAAAATGAAAAAGAAATTATTTGGGTTCTAGTGCTTTTAAAGGTTTCCAAAACTTTATAAACATTCTGCTTTTTGTTGGAATTTTTTGGAAAATTTATTGAAAGGAATCAAGGAAGTTCTATTTTGTATTTAAAATATTTCTGTGTATCTAATTGTATAAAGGGCCAAATTTGCAAGAAGTATTTGAGTTCCAAAATCAGTATTATAATTACTCTTGGATTTAGGTGATTTGAATTGCTCACATCTTCATCGTTATTTTTGAAGTTTCAGGGCTTTTAAAGATTTCCCAAACTTTGTAAATAATTTGTTTGTTACTCTTGCTTTCTTATCTTAGATCAACACAAAAAAGATAAAACCAAGGGAGTTGATTAAATTCTAGAATATTTCTAGATTTGTAATTATTAATGTTTATAAATAAGAAGAATTGATTTTTCTTAGTTCAAACGCGATTTTCTCGCAAACGGCTCGACCGATTTCCACCAAATTTGGAATATAAACTAATAATACTAAGATGTTTTATCTATTGTTTGTGGAGGAGTTATGAAATATCCGGGAGTGGTACTTTACTATGATCTAGAATTCTAGACTAATCTAGAATTACTTCAAATTTATTCTAGAATATTCTAATAATAATTTCAATTTATAATCTTCTTTATCAGATTTCTTACCATTGAAAAATATCACAGAAATCTATATCCGCAAATTAATGGAATCAAGAAATACCAAATTTAATTCTAATACTGATGTGAGAAGATTTGTTTAAGAATGATATGCGATCTGCGATAAACATGGACAAATTTAATCCAGCACATCAAGCAGCAAATGTTTATGCTTTATATTTTATATATTCGGCAATTTCGTCGCGTTTTATGATTTTTCGTTTCATTTCGCAGCGAAGCGCGAGCAACGAATAAAATTCGCGACGAAATGCGTCCTGACATGGAAGAAGCATCATGCATTTCATCACGCATTCCATGTTTGTGTCTTTTTGGTAACCTCCTTTTTCATTCAATGATTACAATATTATTCGGTGGTATTTCGATGGCAAAAGGCGTCCCAATATATCAGAATTTTATGCTGCTTTTTACGCGCATTGCTCGTACTCTTTCGCTTCTCTTCATGGCGTTAAACTTTTCCATTTTCTGAATATCTTCGATGCAACGAATATTTCCAAATTCTTCACCCAAAGCGTTCGTTTCCGGTTGGATATTTATGATGGATTATCTCGTGTTTAGCGCTCGTTTGCCATGGTGGAAATTTGTTATATCGATGGTGAAAATTTATCTAGGCGTGAGAAAAAGTCATATTTAATATTTTGACTACACAGAAATATTTTCAGAATTCATAATTTCTTATGCCTGATAGAAAATCAATCATGATTATCAATCAACTTTCAATCAAAATCTTAATCAACATTTCGACAATTTGAAACCTTTCGTTCAAATCGTGTTGATTTGAAACTTTTCTAATTGTCAATGCTTCAATTCCGCATTTGTTTGTTTGTATGTCATGAATTGGCAGTGGCTGGAACGCATTGGCACCAAACCCGTTCCCGAATATGAATTCCTGGGTGATGATAACGCAATAATCATAGCCTAATAACATCCATCCATGAATATAGCAAATCAAAATTCAGTTTGCTCGGCATTCGTTCGTGTGATACCGCCTAATCGCATCAACATCGTCGGCTTTCGATGGGAATCGCGCAGTCTGGATGAACAGGGATATTATGTTTGAGGTGGACGAGCAGGCAAAAAGTTTACATTAGTTAATCAAGCAATGATGGATGGATGAATGCCTCACTCGACTGATGCCTGAGAAGGCCTAATGACTCCCAAGCATGAGATAGCAGTCATTTTCATGCGATGTGTACGCCTTTTCGACTTAATTACATTTGTTTTCTCATTTGCTATTTATAATTCATTCAGTTGTTTGCTTGTATTTGCATGATGAAAGTTTGGAGCTGTTTGAAAATGTTATTGTTTCAAAAATTCGTTGGGGTGTTATTTCAGGGTCAGATATGTCAAATGTCATAGATTTCATGAGTCGCTTTCCTTGATTCTTTTAGTGCCTATAAATGCCCAAAAATTAAAAAAGGTTTCTGAAGAAATTTTGGTTATTGATTTTTAAAAAATTGATTTTCCTATAAATCTGGAAATAACAAATCTCACTATGGTAACAATTAAATCAACAAACAAATGTATCAGAATGAAAATCCGGATGGAAATTTCGACCACATCATTGAATCCTTAATTGCATCGCTTTTCGACGAAATTCACCCTCAATTTTACTCGCAAATTTTACGATCCAATTGTGCAAACCATATGCGAACATGCATATTATAGTAGTTATTTTCGACTGGTTGCCAAAAAAAAGAAAAACACTCGCGATCGGATTCGCACGATGAGCCAATAGAAATCCGCAAATCCGAAAAGGTCGAATGTGCGAATTTTCGGTCGCGGGGTGTAATAAATCCAATGCGATGATGGCGAAAGCAAAACGCATCAACAACATCATAAACTAGGATGCCGCGAGAAAAATCAGCTCCGGCTGTTTTTGGTTCGGTATTTCATCAAATATTTTCGATTCGATTTGCGAAATATTTGCATGTACGTGATTTACGACGTGGGTATTGAAAGCCAACTCTCGCAGCAAATGCATTCGCATTTGTATCTGAACCCAATGAGAAACTCGTTCGATCTTTGATTTTCCATGCAGGATTTCTTAGGATTCATTTTTAATCTTTGAGCGTTTTTGCAAAAACTCATTGCAAAGTCATGTACCTCATTGAAATTTCCTACAGGATGTGAAATGTTGATTGATGATAATTCTAGATGGAAATTCTGAAATTTAATTTTGGGATGTGATATTTATGGAAACACCCCGTGTAATTTCATGAAAGGTAGTGCATTAATCTAGGAATGAAGGAATGAATGTAAATAGAAAATCTATCAAATGAATCCTTTCCTCATTGAAATACATCAATTCGCGAATTGCAATTTCCGAATCGAAGAAGTATGAATCTTAAGAATCTTCTTCCTGCATTGATATTTTGAATTTAAAACAAATCATTGAAATTTCAATTCCGTCACTCCGAAAAATCATTTTAATCAAATATTCTGAAACACCATCCAAGAAATTCATCAGCAAATTGTAGAAGCAAATAATAAGAAATAATGGCTCGAATTCGAGGTGGATGAAGAAAAAGGCGGATGAGGGGCGAATTGGATGAACGGGGGCGGCATCTGAATTTCGTTTCGGCGGTGTTAATAGCTCGTTTTTGGCATTTTTGCCGGCGAACGGAGGCACGCGAAGAAGTCGAGAGTCATCCATCATCAGCGAAGTTATGCGCGGAACGCGCTGGGGGCGGCTTCGTGGATGGTCCTGGCAACGTTAAATGCTTTTCTTCCCGTTCCTCCCGTTTCCTCCATCGGCGGTGGCATCGGCGTCGACAACGGAGTGTTCCTCTGCCGCCCCCAGAACTTTTAGCTAATGCCGATATTATGGCTGTAAGAAGCTCATGATGGCACTTGATCGTCGGCCGGCTCTCATCTCGTTTCTCATTATCTCAGATATTTTACTGTATTAAAATTGGTGTCATTTCGTATTCATTGGAGGGAAGGCGTGCGATCTGCTCGCAGGCAATAAAATAATTTCGAAAATGAAATATCATCGCTTTTTGCCGCCCCCGTTCGTGCACGAGATAGGGATGTTTCATTCAGGTATTATTAATTTTCTTGAAAGGTTATCCGAGTGTTTATGGATTCAAATTGATTTATTTTGAGATTGAATTTCTATATTTAGTCCTTTTTTATATATTCCAAAACAAAAATTTTCTTCTCTTTAAAAAATATATTGGGAAAAATTTAGTTTTAAAAATGTTTTCTGGAATATTCTAGACGATTGCTTTTTCATTTAGTTGTCTTCTTATATTTTTTTGCAATTTTAGTTTTCAAGAATTTCAAAAGTTTATTATTTTATTTGATTTTACAATATTTAAAGCAATTATCCTAAATTATCCTGAAATTATTTAGGATTTAAAATTCAGGACTTTATGTCTAACAAAGATTGATTGATCCTTCAAATCAATAAGATATCTTTTTTGTAAAATTTATCAAAAGTTTTAATATTTTACATAATTTTTTATTCTTAGACGAAAATTTCTGGTATTAAATGAAAATAACTTAATTAAGAATTAAAGTCATTAAACAGGATTTAATTCAGGACAAATGACATCATGTCCAACAAAGATTGATTGATTCCTTCAACTAGATTTCCTTTTATAAATGTTATACGGTCCAGTTTCAGAAATTTCAATATTTTATTTGATTTTTCTATATCTAAAGTAATTTTCTCTAGCACTGAATGAAAATAGTTTAATTAAGAAATTAGTAAATCATTGAATTAAAGCCATTTATTTTACAGGATTTTAAAATTTTCTGATATTTTCTGTCAATCTAAAGTATTATCCTTTATGTAAAATAATTGAATTTTAGTTTCAACAATTGAGGATTAAAAATTATAAAGAAAAAGATAAAATTAACTGAAACTGTTTGCTCTAAAAATTTGCAAGATTGATTATTTAATCAATCGATTTGAATCATATTTTGTTTTTTTTTTCATCTACTTTTTAAGATATTCTACATATTTTAGCATTTTGGAAACTTTTTAATTTAATTATCAAATAGTAGCAAGTATGAATTTCAGTTGTTTTATATGATATTTCATTCTTTAAACTAATCTTATTAAATTTGAATGGAAAAGTATTTGTTAATAGTAAAAACATTACTGAAAGATTTAAGATTTTAAAAATAAAGTTTCTTCTAGAAATCAAGGACAAAATTACTGAGTTAATTTGTTTCAAGGATCTAGAACCAAGAATTACCTTAGAATAAAATCCTTTTTTGGGATTAAGCCATTTTAATCACTGCAAAAAATTATAATCAATAAAACAAAATAACGTTTCTTCTAGAAATCAGGACCAAAATTATTGAATGAATTTCTTTCAAGATCTAAAATCAAGATAGCCAAAAATGACTTAATTTTTGATAGAAATCAAACCATTTTAAATACTGAAAAATTTTAGGATCAAAAGAATTATTCGTATACTACATTAGGAAACAGAAAATTTTTAAGTTCAGTAATCCTGGAAAATTTGAAACAATTCAAAACAAAAATTCCCATGGGATAAATCCATACACATACGTCAAAATTTGAAAACCCCATTCGACGCATATTATAATGGAAAATCCAAATAGTTTTTCCTTTTAATTACCTCGGAGAATTCCCCTTCGATGGGGGAAAAACCGAAAGGATAAAACTTTGCGAACATCTTACTTCGTTCGCTCGTTATAATAAATATTGGCAAACTACACCGCTCCATCCGGCTCTTTCTCTGCGAGCAGCAAGTGTTGAAAAATAAATTCAACAAATAATAGTTACTCGTTTTCGTTCCTATCGTGTTAGAGGGGCGGCGGCGGCAACGGAGAGAAAAACACACACACAGTGTGCGCGCCTCGAACGATGAGTATAAATCCCATGAAAACAGATTTCAAAACTTAAATTAGTTTCCCTTAGTTTCGGCCTGCTGGGAGCGCGAACCAGCGAACGGGCAAAAAGAGAGAATGCAATTGCAAACAACCAGCAGGCAGGTAGAAAGAAATTCAACAAATTCGCGAGATTTTCTTGCGTACATACTAT
>JARJDZ010001808.1:0-62656 GCA_030264555.1 Aleochara sp. GC000083
AATCTCTTCATGTAGTCTTTATGATATTGAATGATTATCGAATATTAGGGTCTTCTTTGTACGATTTCACAATAGGCAAGGTCATAAAACCCACGGCTTAGCAGTTTCACTATAATATCAAGTATATTCGCTGCACGCGAAGAAATGCCGTTCGTAGAAGAACGTAGAAGAAATGAAACATAACATCAAAGAAACGAACTGAAGGAAAGGGAAAGTTGAAGATCCGTGTTCTCGTAACCAGCCAGGGATTCCCTGTAGTTGATTGCAGGATATGCGTGTGCAACAAACCGAGCGAGCCATGAGCGCACCAACAATAAAGAACAAGAAGTCCATTGACCCAACTAACAATAATCGTTCGGTGTATAAACTTTGAGGACTGAAACTGCATTGAAGAACATTCTGGTAAAACAATCTGAAGAACATCTGACATTGAATATGAAATTCTTGTAAAATTGGTGGAAGATTTAAAGATTTACAAATTGCGATAGTGGAGTCAGTAGAACATAAAATTGTGGGTATGTAGCATCAATGTCAATGAAATGATTCGAGAGCTCTTGAAAAACAAACAATCTCTCAAGTAAATCGCAAACAATTGGCAATTAAGTCAGGTCGATTTTGACTACAATTGAAGAAAGTTTTCTGCCGAGTGAATTGTTGGCAATTAATTAAATTAAAATTTGGAAAGAATCTATATCCACACACTTTTTGTATTCAATAAAATTCACATGCTACTGTTAACGAATTTTTTTGGTAGAAATTATAAACAACAATTTCTTTCCATAAGAAAAAATATCATCTCGTAAGTGAAAAAATTAAGATATGGTCTATTTAATGGATTAATTGCAATTTTTGCATATTCTATTAAATTCAAAATTGTAGCTTAAATAACATCTATTGAAGACTTTTTTGCTAGAAAATATAAACAACAGGTACTTTTCTTATTAAAAAATTATATCTTTTAAATAAAAATTTGAAATATGTTCTATTTAATATATTAAATTACAATTTCTATGATTAGCCTATTAAATGGAAATCTACAGTTGAGATAAGAATTTTTAACATTACTGTTAGTATCGTTATCATCATAGCTCGTAAAATGAGTAATGAGATTATGATTAGGATAATGCCATATCTTATGATCGAGTTGATGAAACGTTGTATGTTTCTTTGAAACCATTTTGTAATCCTCAAGATCCGGATTCGAGGAAAAATCCCGGTAAACGTACGAACGTGAACGCTTCTACCCCCGTCCATTTAATTCTCAAACTCGCGCGATATAAAAGCGAGAGCTCGACAATTTGACGATCATCTAGAAAGTACACTTAGCCCACTCAACTTCAGCAACAACTGCTTGCTGCCTTAAGACGTTGTGACTTCAAAGGTGCATGCAGATATAAAAACTCGAGTGAAAACGACACAACCAGTCATTTTGGTGCTGGTTCTTCCCTAGTGTTCAACAACAAAGAAAGCAAAGGATATTGGCAAAAAAGGTACGAGTTTGTTTTAGATTTTGTTTACTTTTTTCTGAGTTACCATCAATAATCAATTAATATCATATATATATATATAATATCATATATATATATATAATATCAATTAATCAATCAATAATCAAACTCCACAGAGTAAATCTATTTTCTCAAATTTGACTGTTAAAAATCGAAGCATTGTATTTATTCTTGTGGAAAATTGCTTCACGTATTCTAAATTGAAAAAGCTTTTTTAGTTTCAATTAAAATAAAACCATCAGTAGTTTCAAAAAGAAAGCTTCATCTGTCGATAAATTTCTCCCAATTTTTTTTTATAAAATCGGACATTAATTATTTTTTTTTATCATGAAAATGATTTCTTCAATAATAAGTATAATAAACCCATAAACAACTACAATTCTGAAACATAAAATTATTAATTATGCCACAAAAATTTGTCTGCACTTTATTGCAATTTATTCTAATAGAAATTTGCTAAATAGCTCAAAATTTGGAAGTTTGATACATGATTTTAATTTTATTACATTCACTTAATATAAATTTTGTAGTATAGCTATTCAATTAATAAATTACTTCTATGAATTGATTTATCCACGATTTATAATATAATATTGACCATTATTTACTTTTATGGTTCTTCTTTGTCAATAATATTGGAAAGTAATTTGCAAAACAAGATCCAAAGTTCCAATCATTAAACTGCTGTTACACATTTTAAATTATTAATACTGTTGACAGCCTAGAAAAGTACATGGAAGAAAAACTCTAATTTAATAGTTGGAGTACGCAATAAAAATTTTCTTTGGCATTGAACCGTGCGACCGTGACCATTTTGTTACAATTCGTTTCATTTCTTTCTCCACTTCTTTGTGCCCATACATTCACGATGGTAAAGTTCAAATAAAGCAAGCCACCGTGAAAGTGTTCACTGGCCCTCACTGGCTAATAACATCTTAAGTCGCAAACGCCTCTTCAACTTTCACTAGCTGCACCGTCTCGAATTTCGTGAACTTCTTACCGGTCACCAGAATATCCTTTCGTAATGAATGTGAAGCAGTTACTTTCTTCCAATGCCCACCCACTTACCAAACCATAATAACAAATTATGGCAATCTTATATAACTATTGGCAAAAACAAATATGATGTCATCCTTAATAGAAGATCGGAATTAAATATTAACACTAGAAGAAAGTTGCATGGTAGAAAGTGACAACTCATGGAAATAATAAAGATGATTCATACATTTCACTTTTTAGAAATAAATTTATTTCTTGTTTCTGCTTCCAGGAGGTAACATGAAATACGCTTTGGGAGTATGTATCTTGGTGTTTTGGCTTAGTGCCTCAACAACCGCATGGTCCTGGGATGACAACCCTAAGGAAGAAGGTGTGAAGCAAGTTGAAGATGTCAAGGCTGAAGAATCTGTTTCAACGGCAACGAAACGCCAAGTAAATGTTACTGAAATTGATGAAGTAATTGAATCCATTCTGAATTCTGGAAGACAAGGAAGAAACATTAAAGGCTACGATGAAATCTACGCAGATCCAAGCGTACAGGAAGTCCTCCAGAAGGAGATATCCGCTGATGATCCTGAAGCACGAAATTTAATCAAAGATCGTCTATGTTCCTTGGGCTTAATGCAATGCGAAGAAGACATCTCCGAAAAACGTCCATACATTTCCCCCGAAGAGTTGGTCTATGCTCAACCCGTTGATATCAAACCCATCGGACGTCCAATTCCTTCAATTCCAGTCAAGGCACCAGCCAGAGCTATCTACGGACCTCCACGACCAGGATACCCAAACAAAAACGGACCACCCAGCTATGGTCCACCCAAACCAGGATATGGTCCACCAAACCATCCGCAACTTCACGGCCCACCTGGACCACCAGTCCCACCAAGACGCTACGGTCCTGGTCTTCCACCAAAACCATACGGCCCACCAAAACCCAGCCCGATCTACACTGATGCCTTGGTTGAAGTCGACTCACCACCGTTTGAATTTGAAGGTTCCAGCATTTACCAGAACAAGGAGATCAAAAAGAAGTTGGAGGGTGTGATTGGCGTCAGTGATGTCCAGCAACACGTCCATCATCATTACCATCACAACATCGAGGATGGTAAGGGAGGAAATAAGGTTCCGACGATTGTGGTCAACAATCCACCACAAATTTTCAAACCAAGCGAGCAAATCAGTACCAGTGCTTTCCTGAAGGAAGACTACAAAGGAAGTTATGGAGGTCAATCAATTGCTAATTATGGTAACAATGGGCTTGGTAATTTCGCCTCGAAACCTGTAGTGGAACATGGTAACTCCCATAATCTTGGACCTCAAACTTTCGGGTCGGGAGGTTCCCTCTATACTCAAGCTGTTGGATCCAATGCAAATACTTATGGTCATGGGTCGTTTGGTTCATCATCTTCAGGAGGGTTTTCTGGAAGCTCGAACTTTGGTGGACATAATGGACTGGGGAATTCATTTGGTGCCTCTGTGGGTTCATACGGTAGCTCTGATTTCTACAAGAAAGAGTTGACAATTGGAGGTCAAAATCTCAACAATTTGAACGCAAATAACTATGATAAATATCAAGGTTTAGGTACTGAAAATTATGATTGCATTTGCGTGCCCTATGATCAATGCCCCAGTCAAGATGTCATCGGACGCAAGGATGACTTATTCCTTCCACTGGACCCCCGAAATCTAAATTCTGAGATCGAAGCTGAAGAAGAACGAGTTATCACTGATGCAAATGGAACCATGACTGTAGTCAAGGTGAAGAAAGAAGCCAGTTTGAATGCCACTGAACCCGAACCTGAAACCTCGAAGAAGGTGAAACGTGAAGTCACCACTCAAGCCACTGCTGAGGGCAGAACCGAAAAAGCCAAGGTTGAAGCTGTAAGTATATCTTCTTTGTTTACCATCACCCCCATTTAATGGTATCATCGTACGTAGTAGTTTTTTGACAATTTTGACCAACTAAGCCATGTTAGACGACAACTGACTAATATTGGACCTAACCCCACCTTAATCAATGGACTGAATTCTGACCAAGACTGCTCTCTTTCCCATTCTAGCGCCAAAGCAATTACAATTCAAAGAATATTAAGCCGACCTTTGGAGTCTCTTTCGGCTTGCCGCAGCAATATCCTATAAACCACTTGCATCCGCATTTGGGCCCGCAAAACCCTTACGTGAACAATGCTGGTATCAATCTCGGGCTAGTTTCCATCAATCCGCTCGTCTCCGTTCAAGTAACGAAAGACGATTATGGCGAAAAAGTGGTGAAACCCTTCGTCAATTTGCACGTCACACCCAACAACTATCTAGTTGACAAAGTCTCAGATTTCCTGGCCTACAAGAAACACGCCATTTTCAATAATCATTACCACAAACATATTTACAAACCAGGCTACCATGGTTATGGTTCCGGTTATGGTCATGGTCACTATGGTCCTCCCCATCATGAAGGACCTTATTTACCGGACCATTATAACGGACCTTATTTAGACCATCCTCCACATCAATATATCGATAAACCTCATTTTGAAGGTCCTTATGTGAAACCATATGAACCTCAGTTTTCTCCTGGTTATGGAGGTGAAATTTATGATGGAGGTTATCCTGGGGGTTATGGTGGAGGGTATGATGAATCCTTTTATGGTCGTGCCATCAATTCCCAGTATAATACCACCAATCAACTTAGTTTCACCAATTTGGCATCTCAATCTGATAATTTCCAAACTTATGGATCCGCATTTAAAGACTATACAAACAATTCCCCAGTTTATGATTCTTATGGTAATCCAACGAAACCCTATGACAGACGAGCTGGTAAATCTCTTTACCAACAAAGTAATGAAGGAGATGGCAAATCCATTAAATTTCCAAGCAGTCGACGACGACGTGACGTAACCCATTCTGAAAAATCGAAGGTGATACTTGAAGATGAACCCCAATGATTAATCACCTATCGACAAAACTAACAAAGTACTCATTTAATGATTCTAGAGACAAGCATATTACGGAGCCCAACAGCAACGTGGAAGTTGTGGTCCACGTCATGTCTGCTGCAGAAGACCTCTTCGTCCAGTGATTCCAAACGTCCAGGGCAAACAATGTGGTGTCAGACATTCCCAAGGAATCAACGGAAGGATCAAGAATCCTGTCTATGTCGATGGCGACAGCGAATTCGGGGAGTATCCTTGGCAAGTCGCTATTTTGAAGAAGGATCCCAAGGAGAGTGTCTACGTTTGTGGTGGTACCCTGATTGACCCATTGCACATCATCACAGCTGCCCATTGTGTCAAACAGTAAGATACCCAAAAACGACTACATGAACATTTCTTAACAATTGCTTACAATTTTTACAGATACACATCACATGATCTTCGAGTACGACTTGGTGAATGGGATGTCAACCATGATGTAGAATTCTTCCCGTATATTGAACGGGACATCAGCTATCTGCATATCCATCCTGAATTCTACGCCGGAACATTGTACAACGATTTGGCTGTCTTACGTATGGACAAACCCGTGGATTCTGCAAAATATCCGCACATTAGTCCTGCATGTCTTCCATCACCTTATGATGACTACACTGGTGCTCGATGCTGGACGACTGGATGGGGCAAGGATGCTTTCGGTGATTTCGGGAAATACCAGAATATCCTCAAGGAAGTTGATGTACCAATCGTCGGGCATGCGGAATGTCAGCAGAGATTGAAGCATACACGATTGGGATACGAATTCAAGCTGCATCCAGGATTTGTTTGCGCTGGTGGTGAGGAAGGAAAAGATGCCTGCAAGGGTGATGGTGGTGGTCCCATGGTATGTGAACGTGGAGGTACCATGCAGGTTGTTGGTGTGGTTAGTTGGGGCATTGGATGTGGCCAAAATGGCGTTCCTGGTGTTTATGTTAAAGTTGCACATTACTTGGATTGGCTTAAGCAAGTAACGCAGACTTATTAATTAAGAGCTAAGTTTGATTTCTTAAGTTAGCATTTAATCCTTCACATTTCTAATTTTATTTATTTATTTAATCACTCAGTTTAGGATGTTATTTAAAAGTATTAGACTCTGTAAAGAAATCAAATGTGAAGCTTCTTCTAATGGGAGTTTTTAGTACGATGCATGTGCATATAAGTTTAAAATATTGGTGAATAATGAACGAAATAAATGTTTTGTTATCGAATTATCATTATGTTTATTACAAATCAAATGATACCTACAGATACCTATAGATACTATATATCGCTAAACTTTAACCCTTTAAGTGAACTATCAATGAATCCAATTTTTTGAAAGAAGAAATAGTTACAAATTTGGTTCTCGCAGTTTTTTAATCTGAATAATTCTAATTTGAATCTGGAATTTACAATTAACAACCAATTTATTAAAAAAACTGCTAATAACGCAGTTAGTTATAAACTTTATAATATAGTGCAAATTTTTAAAACAGAAATTACTATATCTGGTTTATAAATAAGGATAATTTCCATAATTGTTTAACCAACTATATTTACAAGCTCTGAAAATCGAAGAGCTTTGATCAAACTATGCGAGATATAAAGAAATATTTATTTCATTTGTTTACTTTTAAAAATTAATAAGCACTTCGAAAATAATTGACTATTAATAAATAGAAATCTAGGATGTCATTTTGACATTATAATCAATAATCAACTCAATAATAAGATGAATTCTTATAAGGACGAAATATCGAAACTAACTGCTTCCGGTTTACAACTCAGAGGACCATCTGTAGGAACCGGAATTTCCAGCTTTCATCCAATAGCAAGTAAACTAACATGTTACTCACAACCAGCAACAATTATCGAGGAGAGACCTTTAACAATTTGGGAAGGTATGATGCGAGAATATCATAAGGAACGAAACGAGGTTGAAGAATATAGAGCGTCAAAAAACACAACGCAAAATTGCTACCTTCCAGAAGGTAAACTTTTATGAATTGCGCGTTTATTATAGATTATAATCACAACTAAATTTTTAAGGCTCTGTTGTTGAGTACATGGAAAAGAATGTGTTTTCTATACTATTTCCAGCATTAACTGAAGTCTTATTGGAAGCAGTAAAAACGGATAGTCTGAAAACTCCAACATCAACCTTTGATGGTCTTGATATGATATCACAAATCATTTGGAATCACAATCCAAGATATCCAGAACGTAAGCAAGCTAATCTTGAGATTCATGATATGCCATGGGCTCAAAAAATTCTCGAAGAAAAGTATGCATTTGAACAACTGCCTGCAAATTTTATTTTGAATGTGATTTTAGCCCACGTCCATATTTTCCCAAATCATGGATATATTCACCTGAAATTGCGGCTATTAAAATTCAAGCATTCTACAGAGGCTATTTAGTTCGAAAACGCGATAATGTGCAAGAATTACGAGAATTCTGGAAGGTACTTAAAAGCAGCTCTTATAGGAAAAGCAAAAATGAAGAAAACGTTGATATTGCAATATCAACAGTGTTATCTACTTTATATCAGAATGAGCCAATTTAACAATTTTTATTTTGAACAAATTTTATTAAATATTTTTGCTACAGTTTCAGTCCTTATCAAATATTGAAATATATATGTACAAAATCTATTGTTGTCTTGTAGGAATTTACTACAATTAATATTCAAAATCAATTTTACATTTTAATAGTTTTATACAAATCAGGAGCAAATGAAGTATCTAATTTATTTGAAATTACTTTCTGATTGCCATCATCCTCTGCAACTTTCTTATACTTAGAATAAACCAATTCTAGTTTAAGGTCACTTTCTTTTAAGTTTGGTGAAGTTTGCAGCAAATATTCTTTTAGCAAGGGAGGATATTCTGCAAATCTTGGCAGAAGAACCTCCTCCTTAGTAGATGTTGCATTTAAGAATTTATGTTCCTCATTTTTAGGGACTAGCTTATAATCTGTTTTGTAACTAGCTGCTTCAATGGTGACTGGTTTTGGTGATTTGACCCCTCTGAAAGTCCTCTCGACCATGACTTTGACCTTTCGAACATTCTACAAAGAGAATTTATGTATTATATTGACATAGTATGAATATCATTAAACTTACATCAATTGACGTCTCTTTGGGATTATCCAATGCTTCAACTTTTAGTATTTTCATGTATGATACTTCAGGATATCTGCTAAATTTCGTTCGAGTAACCAATCTTCCCACGCCGAAATTCTTCAAGTTTCCCACTATTTCCCATAGAGTTTTTCCACAAAAGTCTGTTGTTCTACCAATATACTTGTAGGGCATTGTGTCGATTACAACTGGTTTGTTATTTTTAACAATAAATATGCGTATTAAACTTTGTTTGTTGATATTAAGTAAAGGCTGTGTGAAATTTTTACACACCGTATTAGAGGTTAGAATCAAGGTAAAATAGAATTACGTTTGGTTGGTTGCCTATCTTAATTCATGAAATTATAATTTTCAAAATATTCTGCATCCAAACTCAAAGAATTGATTAATTTATTATTGATTCATACTTAAAATCAACATTAAATTTAGTATTGATATTGTAAGAAGATTATTACTATTGGTATTATTATGCTTATTGATATGTATCTATTGTAAATTCAATTGGAACAATTTGTTTACAAGAATAACATTAATAAAACGGAACTTATAAAATGTAGAAAAACGATGTGACATGGAAATCCATATAAATATAATTCACTACAATTTACTATTTCATATGTGTAAGACTTCGTTATTCTAACAATGTTGCAGTCTTTTAATTCTTTGAATAATTTAAAGTATAAGTCAATTAGGAAAATAACGCATGATATTATGATTTCCATAAGATTTTAATGTGTGAAAATATATTATCTAATATTTTAGTAGATTATTTGTTGTTATTTAATAGTGAGAGCTCCGTTATCAGAAATTTCGGTTCAAGGGGCACTTTAATGGCTCCCAATTGGCAACGATTATCTACATACCGCTTAAATTCATTTTATGTGTTATTACATATTTTGTAACTAGTAGATCGTTACGATCTGGAGTGTAAACATGCATCAAATTGCAGTAATTGGAGCCGGTGTAATCGGCGTTTCAAGCGCATTGGAAATCCAGGAAAAATTAGGGAACAGAGTCAAAGTCACAATTTTCTCTGAAAATTTCAGTCCTAATACAACTGGTGATGTATCAGCAGGATTATGGACACCTTACATTCTGCAAGATACACCAATGACCAATATTATGTATGTATGAAAAATTAAAAAATTAAAATGAGTTTTTTTGCTTAAAATCAATTTTTGATCAGCAAATGGTCGAAGAAAACATACGATTTTGCTCTGGATGTTTGGCGAAAAGGAGATGCAGAAAAGGCCGGAATTTCCCTACAAGTAATGACCATGTTTGATGTCACCCCGGATACAATCCCGGAATGGGTCCCTTTAACGTTGGGTCATAGTGTTCTCACAACAGAACAAATTGCTAAAATTAATCAGCAGTATAAGAGCAATTACAGGTGTAGTATTTAAGGAATTCGCAATACGTGCAACTATTTGTACTCTTCATGTTGTTTCAGTGCTGGTGTAACGTTTACCACGTTCATTCTTGAACCGCAACGCTTGCTTCCTTATTTAATGGCCAAATTCAAAAAAGTCGGCGGGAAAATCATCCAGAAGAAGATCAACACTTTCGAGCAGCTTCGCGATTACGATGTGATCGTTAACTGTGCAGGATTGCAAGCTAAAGAATTACTTGACGATGAGTATTTGCAACCGATTCGAGGGCAAATCATGCGTGTCGAGGCTCCCGAACAGTTCCACATCATCTCTGATGCCGAGACGTACATTATACCAAAGTAGGAAGTCACATCTTCAACAACAATTAACTTAAAATCTTCATAATGAATGTTGTAGTATGAATTGCGTTATACTTGGAGGTACTCATCAAGAGAAATGCTGGGATTTGAATGTGAGTGATACAGATGCAGCCGGAATTACTTACAGGTCGAGACAAATTTGTCCAGCACTCGAGGTATGTTAATTATGTGAAGAATTGTTGCCTCTAGTTGACTTAAATGGTTCGCAGTCCGCCAAATTAATTAAGCACATGGTGGGTCTTCGACCGGGACGTAATGCTGTCAAGGTGGAAGCAGTAACACATCAACTTCAAGATGGTAAAACCATCCCGATTATCCACAATTATGGTCATGGTGGCAGTGGAGTCACTGTATCAATAGGGTGTGCTTCGGATGCTGGAAAATTAGTGCAGAAGGAATTGGAAGGACTTTGTCACAATCGTAGATCTAAACTTTAATGAATAGTGCCGAATATCTTGTTGAATAAGTTGGAACAAACAACGAAACAATTATGTATAAATGAAGCTGCTGGAAGCTGTTGGAATTAATTGCTTACAAGACAAACGACAAAACGGCAAACGAGCGCAATTAGAATACGGCTAATTGCAAGTCCTACGATGTTAATGTCGACAAATTCAAGGGAAAGATTAAGTAATCACCGAGCACGCATAAACCAGCCGGTAATAAAATAATGGAACGTGGTGCGACAAGAGACGCTGAAAGAAACTGTTAAGTCCGTTACAGTTAAAACGCTGCGTGCATGCAGATAAAAATCATCTGCCTGAGGAGCAAACGTCAACATTAAATCCATTTAGTACGCTCATTCTCTGCCCATTTTATTTTGCATACTACGCGCGATGTTTGTTGGACACAATGCGAATGTATCGAGGAAGTGCACCGTTTAATTATTACCCCGCCGACGTTGAATTGCAACAGCGTTAAATTTGTCCATCTAATTAAATGCGCGCATTTGCATCGATTTGTCTTGATTACCATAATTACATTTTTTTTATAAATGATAAAAAGTGCGCACCATTTTGTCGTTTCCACCGGAATGCTACACTTTTGGCTAAACGGCATGAAGTCACCGGGCATTCATTGTTGGAAGTTGAGGTATATTTGTTTGGACCCATGGTGCATGTCATTTGACCCACTTGCTTTCGGGAGGAAGAAGCAGCCAAACCGAACGAGACGAGCGGCGAATTTGATCTAACTGTATGGCACACGGAATTGCTCTTGGCTGATGTGAGTCAGACGCTTGCGGGACGGTTAGAAACGCAACGGGCCTAAAGACAAACTGACACCACGATGGAAGGATGTGAAGGATGTGGAGGCTGCATGAAAGAAGCGCTGTCATATTACGACTGCTTGAACAATTCGCTCAAACAATGCGAACCGTAAAAATCGAATTTGAATAGGAATACCTCAATGACGATAAGTTCCGAGTTGAACATTGACATCTCGGGGATTAATTGTAGTTGCTTTAGTTGCATGCAGCTGCCATTAATTCGGTAATCGTTGCGTAACGAAGCAAATGGCGGAAAAACGTTGAATGTAAACGGAAGGAACTACAAAAAAATGAAGTGATGCAATAGTTTCCTGATAACCACTTATAATCGAAGATTTTTGGGTGAGGAAAAGGGTTACAAATGGGCGATACACAAAAAAATTCAGGAGTATCTTGGGTTTGATATTTTGCCTCATCAATAAAGAGTTCCAATGGTTCAAGAGGTGATAACTTTTAATGTTGTTACCACAAATTCTGTTATCAGATATCAAATGGTACTAATAGATCACTAGAGTAGAAACAACAGATGAAGCATTTTCTAGAAGTAAGTTGACATTATTTTATATTTAATCAATTATTTTTGCATGAAATTGAATTTTAATTAATGTAGTTAAAATAGTCCAATTTATATCAAATATGCATCTTTTTGTTTGATAACTCATCGCCAATTTAAATGTAATATCAGTACGCTATTTTCACAGAAATTCCAATTCCAATTCCTATTGTCAAAAATTGATACATTGAATTTTCACAATCTTCTTTTGAAGCGAATTTGTTACCTGCAAAATTGTTCCCATTGAACAGGAAGAGATGCTAATTATTACTTTTGATACTATAATGTAGATGCTTCAAAACACACCAACCAAATATTCTAGAACTCCTAGGGAATCACTATTAACGTTTGTAACCATGCGTTGTCTTGATGGTACACAATTCCTCTTCTGCTTGCCATATCTGGACTATTATGGAAGATTGTATTCTTCAGATAGTCTAATTGTTGACAGTATAGTTCTGAGTTCAAAGTTTTGCTGTAGAAGAACAGCTCATGGTAGAAAATTCCTTGCCAATCCCAACAAAATTGTAGCAAATCCTTATCCGTTAATTCTGGCTTAAATTCAGAATTTTCGATTACACACTACTTTGTCATAAGTGATCCAATTTGCATCACCAGTCACTAATTGTTTCAAAAATTGATCGATTTTGTAGCGATTCAACATCGACCTGCAAATGCAAATACATTTCCTAAAACTTTTTGCGATAAAGTATGGGAAAATTCAGTATTGAGCTTTTTTGGTAACCAGCTTTTTCAAATAGTTTCAAATAGTTTTTGTACAATTTTTAAATTTTGGGCAATAGAAACAGTATTTATATGACGATTTGATTCGACAATGTCTATGATTTTATCGACATTTTCGATAAATAGCCTTTCAGTGTATGGTGCATCTTGAACATGAAATTTACCAGAATGGAACCGACGAAATTAAAATTTCAAATAATTATCTGTTACATTACCAGAGCCTTAAACACTGTTCACATTGTCAACCACTTGGCTTGAATTTTCATCTTTGTATATAAGAAAATCTGTAAAACAAAACGTAATTTCATTTTGTGACTGCTCAAATTTGACCCTAGGTCACACAAAACTGAGTAAACTAATTAGAAAATTGTTATAACATTATTTTTAGTACGAAATCTCATCAAGTGTCATCTATCAAGTGTAATCCGATCGGTTTCATATGACAACAGATACAGACAACTGAAATCATTTATTGCAAAAATAATGAATTTCTTTGCAATTTTCACCCCCTTTAACGGATCAACCGTATGTTTGTTATTGTTTGTTTCAGCCTTATTACTTTGACCCTCTGTCCTTCTTTAAATGAGATACACTGAGGGTCCTATATTTTTAATCTTTGGCATTATTATTCTCTACATAGAAAGGCCCTAACCTAATGAAAATTTCTTTGCATTATTTGGAAACCCAAAATACTTCTAATTATAACAACCAGTATCACAAGCTGATGTGATCAAAAAATTATCTCACTTTAATAGCACAACGCAATAAATTCGCTTCCTTGGACACTTAAGTCAATTAATTGCAGTTGTCAAAGTATCTCGCATTGAAACGAGAAACGTGACTTCGATAAACCCACAGCACATTCCATCTTTTATGTCGCATTTCATGCCGACTGAAATTTTATGACATTGTCGAACAAAGCGCTTCAATTTGATTCAATATTGATTGAGAAGAATCCATTCACGCGTTGATTTGTCAAATTTGATCATAACGTAGCATGGATGCTATCTCACATGGATGGATTTAAAACTGGCGAAGAGTAACAACGAAGTCGTGACTGTATTTAAAACAATTACACAATTACGCGGTCTTAGATGCAATCTGTTCCATCCATATTAGAATACGACGTCGTTTTTATACGAGTGGTGATTTTGCGCTCGACCGTGCACTGCAATCGGAACGTACGATCAATTCGATGAGCAATTGTTCCAATTGTTTCAGTCGAAACGTCTGCGATACGTTTCGCCAATGTGTAATTGTCTAACGTTTACATCTAGCTGTGGCCCGACGTGCAACTGATTACAAATGCAAATGAATTACGACTGGAAAACAAAAAGGTAAGCAAAGTACGAAGAAGAACGAAGATATTCAGATGGCATTTAAAAATTAAAGCTGCAATTAGTTATAGCACTTCGCAGCAAAATGACTATCATTTTAATGCGAATAACGTAACAATGTAACGTAATGTTGGTTTTGGTGCGTTCATTTAGCATGCGTCATGGGTTATGCTCTAAATACTGCTAAATGCCGAAAATAATGCAAATCTCAGAGCCGCATCAAACTTTAAATGGAGAAAAATGGTTTGAAATGTAAATTATACAGAATGGCATTGTTTTATTCACTGATTAATATCTTTATTTAATTGAAAAGTTTTTTTTAACATGCATAGTTGAACTTAACATTTGACAACTTTTAATTTATCCAATTATGTCGTAATAATAGTTTCTTAAATTTTTAAATAGTAAAGGGTAGTTTAAATAAATGTACAAAATAATTTTAAAGTTTTAAAGACTAATAATAATTATGCAGATCCCTTCTGTTTTATAGATTTTTTCTATAACTCGAGATTATATATTTAGAAAAACAAAAGAACATTCATAAAAAAAAGAAATGGACCAAACCTATCATTCATTAAGCAGAACAACATATTTATTAATCCATTTGAAAAAGGATAAAAGTTTGGATTGATTTCATGTATCACATGTGATTAATATTTTGGTTAATATATCAAAATTATTATCTATCTAAATATCAGTTAATACCAATACATCAAGTAGAATTATTTACATCTTTTTCTTAAACATTTAAGCAAAGTAAAATGACATTTCATTTTACTCAAGCTTCTTGTAAAAATGTAAATGCCAGAAAGGATTTATGTATTCTTTAAAGATGATTTCTTACAAAAGATTATTCAAATTTAAACTACTCATGTTCTCATTGAATTATGCTAATATTGTTTTACTAATTGATCGCAAATACAAAAAAAAATCCGTTTATTAAATTCCAGGATAATCATAAGCCTTAGCAGAATATAATCCACATGACAACAATGATATAATGATAAAATCTATTTTTGTGTTATTCTATTATCATTCTGAGTTTCTTGTGTTTGTAAATGATAGCGATGTCATATGATAAAATAATTTCGTTAAATAAATTGTTGCTCAATCAAATCCTCTTTATATGTTTATCACAATTCATTAATGATGAGGATCATTGATGTTGTTCTTTAGATAGAATTTATTTTGCAATCCAGTTTTTACTTTCCTGTCCTACAATTTTTTCTTTTTTCTAATATTTAAAAATTTTGAATGATACCAAATTATAATTGGTATAATTGATACGTTATCTCTTATCAGACCTTAAAATAAAAATTACAAATGTCAAGTGCACTTCGTTCTCTAGTCTTCAATTTTGTACCAGTTTCTTTCATTTTTCAACCCTTTAATTATTTTCTATATTGACATGCATGTATGACAATTCTTATTTCTATCTTAAATTACAACTAGTCAAAAATGCAACTTATCAGCGACCTACATATTATCATTATAAATGGGTAATCAGTATAATTTTGCGTCGCAATTTTTTTATTTACCTTGAAAAGAATCTAGTCTCCTTTACCTCATTACTTCTTGTATAACTTTATTGTGTCACTCGGACAGACAATCATTAACCATTAAAGCAAAAAATGTGTGTGTGTACACCTACTTGAAAGAGTGTCAACTGAATTATTTGCACAGTGAAGGAATCACGCTGAGAATCCCATAAAGGTTTAAGTGTAAATTACCAAGTTACAAGAAATGACGCGAGGCCGCGATTTTTCCCGTTGATAACGTAATCACGGATACTTTCCTTTCTCCATAGAAATGAAGAATGAAAAGAGCACGAGTAGCAATTGCGGCGATGTGAGCATGTCGTAACATAATGGCATTACGTTTAGAATCAGAGGTAATCTTCTGAAGATGGATTTTGCACACTGAAGTAGGGCAAATGTATCTAACACTAGTAACATTAAATAGTTTCTGGTATTATAAAGTTTTTATTGACTCCGTTATTGGCGCATTGATTTCAAAGTATTTTTATAGTTCAAATTTAGTATATTGACCTAAGAATGATAAGTGATAAGAAATTTATTTAAAAATTTTTAATCTAATCAAAGTATGTAATATTAATATTTCTAACGTATGTTTTACCAATAACAGAAATTAAATATTATTTTTAAAGATTTCATTCACCTCGTTATTGGCCTATTTTTCAAATTAATATCATTTGAAATATGATGAAAAAATTTCAAAGTATTTTTATAGTTCAAATTTAATTATATTGATCTAAGAATGTTAAGTGATAAGAAATTCATTTATAAACTGTTAATCTTATCAGATTATGTAATAATAGTATTTCCAACATATATGTTTTACCAATAACAGAAATGAAATATTATTTTTATAGCTTTTATTAATTTCGTTATTCGCCCTTTTTTCAAATTAATATCATTAGTGATTTGATGAAAGATTTTTAAGGTAATTTCTTAGCTGTTACAATTTCCCAAAAATATTTCCAATTTAGAGAAGAATCATAAGTGATAAGACATTCATTTGAAAATTTATAATCTTATAAGTGCAGGTAAAACTATTATTTCCAAAGTACGTTTTACTAATGACTGAAATTGAATATTATCTTCATATCAAATAAGGATATACGTTATTCTACAAGTGGGAGAAATGAGTATCTTTTTTACTTAATACTAAAATAAATGACAACTCACAAAATAAAGTGCGCTTTACTAAGGTTTCAAATATTCATAAACATGGTTATGTTGTGCCCCATTAAACAAGATTTTGATGATTTACTTGTAACATTTAACAATGTCATATCAGAAATTGTTGCAAGAATTTTAAATTTTGGAACTTCTTAGACGATTGTACCAAATTTTCTCCAGTAAAATAAAACGTATAATATCACACATGTATCACATGAAATTATGAACTCGTGTAATTTGTGTTTAATCTACTTCTATTTTTATTATCCATTTATTAGAAAAATGTACATATAATTTCGAAAAGCCTAAAGTCATAAATTTGCACAATTGTTATAACAATATCCAAGAAGATCAAGTACATGTGAACCACGTAAATTAAAAAGCTATAAGCTAAAACCATTCCTATCATCTTCTAATGCTGTCAGTCAAGAACTGAACACATGAAAACAACCGAAGAAAATGAACGAATGTGAAACATTTCCGTTTATGATCTCTCATAACCTTCGGCTACGTAATTGCACTGCATGCGAATTATTGAAAATAATGTGCAAAACGTTGCTGGAAGCTCCTCCGCATTTTAAGCATCCATTGTATTCGAGTTTAGCGCACTTAGAATTCAGACTCCCAGTCTTCTGCGGATATCTAATCTGACCTCCCACTGAGCAAGTCGCGTGCAGAAACTGGAGTACTCTTGAGAGCGATCTGCACCATCATAATCGATCGTCTGCGTCGACGTTCTAGTTTGCGCATGATTTATAGTCTTGATTAATCCGTTATACCCTTTTGTCGGGCGATTGTGCGATCTTGCATTCTATTATCGCATGCAAGCGGAGCAATCCGCCCCGCTAAGAGCCATCCATTAAGTCGAAAAATGCGAAATTAACTTAAACGATTGCCCGCCCTCAAAATTCCGCTCAACCGGACAAAAACCGTAATCGTTGAGGCATATGATCCTCGACAATCCACACTTGAATGCATAACGAGCTTGAGAGCATGATTTCGTGCGTACGCGATTAGCGTTCCGCCGATGACAGGATGACCACTCAACGTTGAAACAATGAATCTAATGCGCAAGTTGGCGCAGATCGAATTAGGAACGAACGGTGTCGTTTCTAATCGACCACCACGCCGCCAACGCTTTGCTGACAGACACTTTGATGTGAGAATAATGAAGGAAAGGCAAACAATTCTCAAGATTTGAATGGTTGGAGGTGTACCCAAAGTGAATCCACTTAAAGAAATTGACAAGAAATACCTAAAAATAGAATAGAACAAATGTAAACTGCTCAGTAAAAAGAGATGTATGTGCAAAAAAGTTAAGTCTTATTTAGGTCACTAGTAAAGGAATATATTTCTGAATTTCTATCCTTCTTATTTTCTGATGTAAGAGAATCTCCATTTTACATAATAGCACTTTGCACACGTACGTTACTTTACCACAAAAAAGTTGGTACAAATTATCAAAGAATTGCTCCTTAAAGCATCTAATACAATAATGTACTAATAAAATTATTAGACTAATATATTCTTAATACTTTCAGATTTTTTAATATTACTTTTTGTTTATTGATAACTGTAAACATACATACACTTTTACACAAAGTTAATTCAGCAAAAGCATCAATTGCAACCAGCAATAAATTCCCACCACAAAGTAACAGATTAAATTTCATACAGTTTAAACTTAAAATAACGAATAAAAGTATAAATAATACGCATAATTCCTACATAATTAACACTAATCTGTTACAATTGGAGTTTGGAGTTACTTTTTAAATATGGAAATAATTATAAATTGAGATTAATTTGTATATCACTTACTTCTGCTATTATGGGAACACCAATTGCAGTTAGAATTTTGACATACACCCGACAGAGTTGATCTTAATTGTTTGGAATTCCATTCATAATTATCACGCACGCCTGATGATTGCATGATTTTCCCATTTATTAGCGAGCAATTAATAAAACACTACGCAATTAGAACACATCGAGCGCATATTGCGCCTTGATACTTATCTGCGTATACACAATTCACACCGAACTCGGCTGTTCAAAACTGTAACAAGACCAGAAGAAGACCGAGTGCATCCCAAGAAGAAGAAGAAGTCGAGTGATGCATGCACGTGTAGCTCACAGATACTCTATTCTCTTACGAAGAACATTGTTTATGAAGAAGAAGAGCATGTGGGTTGTTTTTTATATGATCCAATCCATTGCAATTTTGAGAAATATTTGCTCACGCAAAATTTTTATTTTTCTGGTCACAGAGAGTCAGTAAATAATGTGCCACTTTATTCCCAAGAGAATAAACAGATATCAATGATAGTAATGACACAAATTTGATATATCAAGAAAATTTGAAGTAAATTTAGTTGGTTCCAAAAACCACAAAATCCAAAATTCAATATCTGCTATTTTATTTCAATTGTTCAAGTAAAACATTAAAATGTTTAGTGAGTAATCAACATTTTATTTTATTTGACATGTGAATAATATTCAATTTAGAATATTTACTCACTCAAAATTTGTATTTTTCTAGTCACAGAGAGTCCGTAATTAATGAGCCACTTTATTCCCAAGGGAATAAACAGATATCAATGATGTTAATATATAATGACACAAATTTGTTATATGAAGAAAATTTAGTTGGTCCCAAAAACCACAAAATCTAAAATTCAGTATCTGCTATTTTATTTCAATTGTCCAAGTAAAACATTAAAATGTTTAGTGAGTAATCAACGTTTTATTTTATTTGACATGTGAATAATATTCAATTTAGGGTATTTACTCACTCAACATTTTTATTTTTCTAATCACAGAGAGTCAATAAATAATGAGTCACTTTATTCCCAAGGGAATAAACTGATATCAATGATATTAATATATAATGACATAAATTTGATATATGAAGAAAATTTGAAGAAAATTTAGTTGGTTCCAAAAACCACAAAATCCAAAATTCAATATCTGCTATTTTATTTCAAAAGTCCAAGTAAATCATTAAAATGTTTTGTCAGTAATCAACATTTTATTTTATTTGACATGTGAATAATATTCAATTTTAGTCACTAAATACTAGATTAGATGCTCCGCTAAAAATTAATTAATTAAACAATTATAACGATTCGAAAGTATCTATTTTGAGGTATATCAACAAAAATTTAGAGATAAACAGACAAATTTCGAATGGTCCAAAATATTTCCTTAAACTTTATGCAAAATTAAGTGTTAAAAGTAAATTCTGCAATTCAAGAATATTTAGGGTAATAAGTTTTTTCCACTGAAAATCTACTTTCAGAAACATCTTGATGCAAAAACTAATACTGTTTAAGAAGTTGAAAAATATAAGAAAACTTGGAATAAGTTTACATTAAGTGCATAAAGTAACGCACACGAGAAAATGTGTGCTATGCGAATTATCCAATAACCCCACAACGTGCAGTACATTTTATCCAACAAGAGCAGCTAACGTGTAATAATAAAAAGTAACGTTAGCTGCTAGATGAAAACGTAATAATATGGAATAGTGTATCAATCCGAATGAATATTCAATGTTGTTTGATGATGATGCGTCACAGAAGGCAGATTGGGTGAGCGTGCATTAAAGTAGATTACAAACGCGAAATATCTGTGAAATGAGTATTGCTCAAGTGCAATATGCGCGCATGTGAATTCTATTATTTACCGTATTTTTATCATCTTAATTCGAATTCCATTCATATTGCTTCGTCATATTTCCACCGATGGAATCGAGTGCATTGGAATTGTTTCGTGTATTGGTCCACTTTTAGTTCCTCTATTTATGCTTCTTCAAGCAATGCATAACGGTAGCATTTTAACTTTTTTGGGCGATATTATGGTGAAATTGAAGTATTTCGAGACACATTTATGTCTGGTAAACTGCAAATGATGGTTGGTAAACGGTAAGCGTTGAGTAGAAATTCATGTAAATTGATTGCTATCAAATTTTCAAAAATTGCAAGGAATTTGTAGGGGAAAATGAATATTTTGGTATGCTTCAGATTATTTATATAATTTTATTTTATATAAAAGTACCCTAGAAAGTTCGAAATTTTTTTAAGAAAAGCAACAAAATATATCATGCTTCCTTTAATGGTAGATTTTATTTTATGATGAGAAATGAAATAAAATAAATGATTGATACACAAATTTCATGAGTTTTTAATGGCATTTCACAAATCGATATTATACGTTGTATCTTATTGGGGAAACATTAATACAAGAAGTCACAAAATGTCAAATATCACCAGTAAAACATTAAAATCTTATTTGACTAAAACCTTAAATATATTCAATTCTCAGGTATTAATTTCCCCTATTTTGGAATAAATTACATCACTTATTTAATACGTAAGGAAATATTTAATTTCTGTCACTACAAAAACATTAAAAGTACAGAAAAATAAAGTTGAAGGAAGTTAAATTATGAAAAATCTATCTTACAACTGCATTTCAAAATTGGGGAAATATTAATACAAGAAGTCACAAAATGTCAAATATCACCAGTAAATCATTAAAATCTTATTTGATTAAAACCTTAAATATATTCAATTCTCATGTATTAATTTCTCCTACTTTTGGAATAAATTACATCACTTATTTAATACGCATGGAAATATTTAATTTCTGTCACTAATAAAACATTAAAAGTACAGAAAAATAAAGTTGAAGGAAGTTAAATTATGAAAAATCTATCTTATAACTGCATTTCAAAAGAATATCAAAGAATCCTTTTATCTCCAAATCCAAGTCTTAAAAGTTTAAATAATTTTGATTGAATGTTTGTTCGACTAAATAAAGTTACTTTCAAGTCACTACAGTTTTTAATGCAAAAAGTATTTGGAAATAAAAAGAAAACTGTCTTTAAAAAAGAAAAAAAAAAACATTTGTTTATATCAAAATACTCCACTAAAATCATCTTCATTGTTACGCTTATACTAGTTGATATAACAAAAACACTAAAATTTTCCAAAGTACAGTTAAATTTCCGCCATATAAAATGACACCATAATTACACTTATTTTTATATTCACCTCAACATTTTTAAACTATTTAAACGTGTGCCTAAATGCAATAATTTGATAATTGAATAATACACAAAAAGAAACGTTAACCAAAATATTTTAACGTTTGTGGGTGTATCAACAAATAAGTTTTATCCAATTATCAACATCACAATTTAAATAATCATTTTAAAACGTTACAACTTTCCTGCACACTGATCTCAGATACACATTTACCTTTTACCTGATTTGAATTCCACGCAGCCAAATTGTAATCGATCACAATTGCTCGCGGACAAACAAGACACGTAAATCATCAAATAAACTTATCTCGTATTTATCTTTTCAACTGTACATGCCAAACGGATTTAATAATAAATTAAGTGCGATTACGCACACCACAAAATGATCTTCTAGGTCTTTTATCGGGAATGTGAAAAAGTAAAACAAAACGGTTTTTCAAGCCAATGTGGGCTAAACAATCGATAGATTCGATGTAATTGTGTGGGTGTTTGAGCTCTTTTGCGGTTAGAAGGCCATAAAATACAATAAAATCTCTTCGCTATTGTAACAATATGAAATGGGCTGCATTTCAATAAGTGTAAGAACTGTCTATAAGTATACATATGAACAAAGACAATTATTATGTGTATGAAAGTTTTCTTGAGAACTAATTGGGTAACCGTATTACTTCTTGAATGATGTGGTTGGGAAATTGCCAATATTTCCGATATGTTTGTGGGTTTGCAATTTTTTTGAATGCCTTTTATTATTGAGATCATGGGATGTTGTTATTGTCTTCTTATCGGAAGTAGTCAGGAGAAAATTCCTTTGATTTAATAAAATTGAAGTTTTGCATAAGGTAAATGTTTAAATTATTTTATAGTAGCAAAAAGTACTTATCTAATTTTTAGTTCAGGGAAAACTTTTAGTTCTCCATCGAAGTACGTATTATTAATTGTAACAGATCTTATGTCATATGGCATTTACAAATTTTTCATAATAATTGTGCATTTTTTGTGTATTTTTGTTTATGAATCGAAACATTAGTTTTGTACTAATTTCTACTTGGTCGTTCAAATGTTTTTCATTTCTCCAATTTCTTTATATTTTAATAGTGCAAATTTGAAACTTTTATTTCCTTGATGTAATAATTTAATTTTGTATGTGTCAATTTAGTGTTAATGTATTTATTGTGTATTTATCCATGTTTGTTTTTGATGTTTCGTGTTCTTTAATTCTATATTTTAATGTTCTACCTGTTTGTCAAATATATGTTGCATCACAATTTTTACAATTAATTTTGTATACTCCTGATTTTTCTAAAATTGTGTCTTTTTCTTTACTATTATTGAAAATTTTGTTGATTGTTTTTATGTTTATCTTTGTAAGTGTTATGTTGTATTTTTGTCATAGTATTGTCTAAAATTTGATGTAGGTGTTGTTATCTTTTTCATTTTTTAATTTAGGTATTTATTCTAAATATTTTTGTGACTTCTTTTCAAAAATGAAAAACTGATTTAAAGAACATGAAAATAATAAATGGATAAAAGTAAATGATAGAAGTATAATTTTCTTCAATAAGGGTGAGAAAAGAAAAAGTTACTGAAAATGTGTAATGCAATGTTAATCGCAAAAATCAAATGACAATACGCGACCACATACTACAAAAACGACTCAAAAAACTATTCTTGAGCTTTTTTATCCTAAAAATCTCAATAGATTACCACGTTCTTTATTTCTGGCAAAACATTTTGAAAGGTTTTGATAATATCTTCCAATCCAAACCAAAATTATAAAAGATTTTTAAGAAATTGATAAACTCCCAGGAAGTTATCTAATAAATAAAAGTATACTCATCCAAATAGTATAATAACCATAAACTACCATGGAATTCATTGTCAATAACAACCTATTCCAGAATTTAAATTTTGACCTCAATAATCAAATAATACATTTTCAATAAGAATCCTGTTTCAGCAAAACATGTGAAATTTATAGTTACATTCAATACCTAACTATTTGAATGGCCAACGCATAATATTGCCATAAATAATGAGCGGCGCAATTCTTGGTTCACTTATCGTGTTCCAGTAATCAAAGTAAGGCGTTCACCGACAAAGAGCTGTCGCGGAAAGTGTCTCAACGCATAAAATCGGATACGAGCAGCACCTTAAAGGCGTCTCAATAGGTGCCTTCCGGTTTCCAACATCTACCATCCCATTCGCGGCATTCCCATTCCGCAATCACATTCATTACGCAGGTGTATCTATTTGCATCAGGTAGCATCAACGCGATTAATTTTCCGCTCCCAATAAATTCTCAATGAATTAAATAATCTTTAGATAATACTGATATTGCATACATTGGATGCATAATAATTCATTAGATCTATGACATGTATACTGCTCGAGGTGCACATCTTTGCCCATGTCCTCAATACATGAAATGGTTGCATATCAACCCAGTTTGATGATATAAACTCACACATTTCCTGTTGGTCTTTGCACAGACGAATTTTAAGTGGATTCACTGGTTCGTCACTTTCCGTCTTCTACGGATGTTGTTATCCCCTCAAAAATAAAAACGACGAATTTAGTAGCCATGTGATTCCAAATTATATATAACATAACGACAGAGCTTTTGTCTCATATCCCCAATGAAGAAGTCCATGACGGTTATGAGGTGCAAGAACTCATACGTGACGATTTGGTATTTAGTTGTTTGTTGGTACCAGGGTTAAAAATATTTTTGGCCGGAAGTCAAACTCTGTTTTTATATTTAAATGGAATTTAATTGTCATCCGTTTTCGAGGATTTTTAAAGTTGGAAAGTTATGAATAACGCAAGGGATTGATTGATGTCTATCATTTACGGCAAAGTGATCAATAAGTAGATGAGAAGTTAATTAATTAAGTGATTAGTTAATTAGACCTACTTTCACCGACTTTTAAATACTTTAGATTCATTTTGCAGAATCTAGAAAGTAAATTAATGTGATGTTTTTTAGCACTATTTGAACCGTTGATCATCATTAACTGTCATTTTATGATTTCAGAGTTATTTTCATTTTTCCAGAGAAAATTTCTTTAATTCAATGGTTCCATAGCCCTATATGAACCTTGGTTTTCCTTAATTTAGTGTTAATTTAATGTTAATTCAGTCTGTCCTTCGTTTCTTGACAAAAACTTAGTTTAAGGACCTTCCTCAATAAAATTCTAGAATTCTTTTGGTTATTTTATTCGCAATCCACTGAAGGATCTATAGGCACAGTAAAAATCTTGGTGCCTTCTAATCCATCCTTATTTCTAAATTAGAGTTGCATCTATACTTGCTTCGAATAATTCATTCTATAAAATTTGTCCGAACATTGGTCAATATCAATTGTTCTACCATTTTATTGGTTCTCTTTATACTTCATACTTCATTACTATTGACTCAAACAGTGTTAATAATCCTCATATAATATGAAATCTAGAAAACGTCATAACTAAGCATCACCAAGGCTAAACACAAAGTGCGCTAATCTTTTCTGAAAAGAATTGCACAACAATTTAAGGATCATTACGAACTTGCAAAGTGCCTACTATGATCTCAACAAAAATCTTTGTACAATTGAAGGTGTAGATGACCCCAAATACCATAATTCTAACAAGGAAGCTGTGGTCCATCATTACAATGAGTGGCAAACTTATAGATTGAATGGGTGAGTTGCTAGAAAAGTTTGAACAATATGACCACTTCGAGAGGTGGCTGAACATTCTATCATCCTCTTCTTTAAAATATACAATCTACAATCCTAAACAACAAAATCTCTATTTTGTCACGGCCTTTCATATAATTATTTACATGTTTTCCTTTCTTAAGAGACTTATGCACTTTTATATGTATACTACAACTATGAATCTTGTATACATGATTTTTCCCACTGGGATCAGAAATTTAACCCTTTAGTCTGAAATTTTCAATTGATAATGAATTATTTACAATTAAGTACTAATGCTAAGTTTGAATTAGATTTAAAGATATTCTTAACAGCTACAGGATTTCCATTTATGGCTAAGTTTTTTATAGTTTTTAGATGATACATTGTAAAATGTTCACGCAAGATTCTAACTTCTTGACTGTCAGTAACTTGAGGATAAAAATGCGTGGATCTTGAATTCGAAAATGTCAATTAAAATTTTGTTATTGTCCATCAATATCCAACAAGTCGCTATAGCAAATTATCCAAAGGACCTGATCTCAACTCTAACGCATGCCAAGAATAAGATAATAAATTGCTTGTAATCCCAACATGATACAAGTCAGATATTTCCTTTTTGTCTGTTCAACTTGAAATTGACAAATTGCACTCCATTCCAAACTTTCAAGAGCACTCCTCACCATTCCTACGCATAACAGCATACTACACGGCAATCAAATAAATATCCCTCAAGTATCAGCAATGAAAGCAAGCGACAAGCGTGTTAAATACAAACAATGACAAGAATACAGCTCTTACACTGCTCGCTTATGGGATGCAAACTATATTCTAATAAATAACACTGGAAACTATCTCGGAAGAATGCTCTCGTTCACAGCGTGTGTGGGTTGCACGCCCTGCTGGCCGAAACGCATCGGATGAATGAGCGCAACGCTGCGCAAACTAAAACAGCTGCTAATAGTAATCATCATCGAGCGTATTACTCAACGTACTGTTACACTTCAAGGTGCGGGGTACGAACGAGAGAGCAAGTGCACGCGCCGCGAATGGATGCGGTGAAGTGGCAAAATGGAGCGCCGGATGGAAAAATCGCGCGCGCCATGGTGGAAACCGCGAAGGAACGGGCGGCCGAAGGATTTGCGTTCGCGGACAAGGAAGGCGAATGCGAATCGACTGCCATTCGCCACAATGGCAAACGACTGCCGGCAACGACGGCAATAACAGTACACCAGCGGTCCGTCACAACTCTGGCACTTCTTGTAGCGTAACCTTGCGGAACCGAGAGCCCCGCGTGCAGTCCTCCGGCCTCTTCCTCACGATTCAGTCGATCGTCTGGTCGCTTCGCAAGCCAGAAGTACTTCCGCACGCTACTGCCACATTTATCTCGGGCATTGTTATTGTTGCGCACGCTGCGCCAATTTTCGACAAGTTCCTGCAACAGAAATTCGCCAATTTTAGTTTTTCGGCCCGAAGTGATCCCCGAACGACAATTGAATTTAAAATGTGTCCAGGCATCGTTACTGATTGTTATCGGATTATTTTAATTGCATTTGTCATTCTTCAAGCGGTGAGTTATTCAAAATTTCTAACAATTTCTAATTTAAGAAAATGATGTTACCACACATGAAGTTTGGGTAGTTTTAAAGTCCAATCATCAACGTTAAAGGAATCATTTTTAAAGCGTCTGAAATGTTCTTTGAAGGTTTGGTCATTGCATTGGAATGATTCAGTTTTCATTATTCAAGACATATTTAATGTTATTAACTTATTTGATTGCTACTAAATTTTTTATCATATTTCCATCAAGAATTAAAGCTTCCTTGTTAAATTTCGATCCCTTACGTATCAAACTAAATTGTAACTAAAAGTATATCAAACATTTACATTTGCAAACAATAATCTTAATGATAACCAATTTATAATATAAAAAATATTGCATGAAAACTCGTTCAAACAAATGAAAGTCTTCAAAGATGACCATTATATTATTAATTTTTGAATGTCCTTTAAGACTTGAAAATTGAACCTATAACTTTAAGGTGTTATTAATTTCTTATAGAAAAATGTGCAAAAGCATGCTTCGTTGCATTCTCGAAAATTATACATGAAAAAAGTAACAATAAAACAACAAGAAAGCAGAAATCATTGATACCGTTACTTAAGGGTAACAAATTATACTGCCCAATGAATGTTACGACGACTGTGGTTGTTATAAAACATCTGCTGAAATTACGAGCGTAAAAGAATAATTATATAAACGCAATGACAACGCGCTATAGCATTGCTTGTACCAAAGGTTCAAGATCAAAGTCGGAATTCCGGTGCGAAAATAATTTGCAGGATTAGAAAGGATTCGCTGCGAAATATCTCAGCCGTTCCATTACCTTTATTAATTATTGCCCGTTGCTAATCTATATATTTAGCCGTCAAGTCCAAATCGGCCGAGAAAGAAATGTAGCGTGGATTCGAAACATCATTTTTACGGTTTTCGCTGGACGTTAATGCAGTTACTTGTTGCGGCAAATATGGCAAACGAAACGAACTTGGGATGAAAGCTGATCGTGTAAATGTGGTAGTAAAAGTAACTGAAAACTAATGCCAATTACAGTTCAAACATTGCGATTGCGATATTACTGAACTTACGTGAAGACAACCAGAGACGAA
Organism: Aleochara sp. GC000083; assembly: GCA_030264555.1. NCBI lineage: Eukaryota > Metazoa > Arthropoda > Insecta > Coleoptera > Staphylinidae > Aleochara > Aleochara sp. GC000083. The sequence continues at coordinate 28,353 of JARJDZ010001808.1, forward strand.
TCGAGACGTGCTTGAGGAGGAATGCGCGTCGATTGAATTGCTTTTTCAGGAGAAATGCAGTGAATGCTGCAGCTTACGGGAGCAAATCGCGCGCGCGAATCTTCTTTGGGTGCATGTATACAGCATTGACTCCGGCCAGCAGCTAAACGATGTTCTTGTATGATGCTACAATGCTCGGACTGTGCTGTTACCGTAGCGAGATTCAGTTAAATGTCGCAATAAACAATTGCCGCAAATGCAGGAAAAGTGCCGGTCGTTTCTGAAATGAAAAGCATTAAAGTATTGAAGTGTTCCAAAAACTAACCACAAACTTATACTCACATCTTGAATCCCCGAGAATTATTATAGTTAAGTGAAGCGATGAACTACTTCTTGTAATAATCGCCCGACGTGTGATGTAGACAAATGGGAAATTTTCGAGTAGCTTCAATACGAGCAGCGCAATTCTCCTAATGCGTTTGATGACTGAGGAATTGAAGAAGCAAACAGCAGGCAACTCGATGATACCTGCCGTGATTAGACCGCGTTCAGGCTCCATTCAAGAAAATGGAACTCGCATTGTTTGCTTCGTCACTGGGTGAACGTCAGGAAGCAATTAAAGATGCATTTGAGGCCCACATACGCGACCATTACGCGCAAACACACGTGCGAATGCACGCTGAAGACGACATGCGCGTCTAAATGATGCGCGTTCATCAGCGTTTCCTCCGGGAGCGAAGGAAGGTCTCAGCAAACAAGGTGCATCATTGCATATGCAGAAACTTATTCGTTTCCAATTAGCGGTAGAACGTCTCCCCTGAAACAGGATGCAGTTTTGCATTACACATGGCTTCAACAATAAAGCGGATTTGCATAATTGCATGTGATGCTGCAGAAAAATCGTTTGATTTATGTAACACCATTCTGCACATCATTTATGCGGAAAGGAAATGGAAAACTAAATTATGCGGAAAAAGCGTAATCGTTGCAGTAACCGAGTGACCAAGTTACATATTATTTGCATGGCTTGCTGAAATTTATTTCACAAAACTTTAGCAACACATAGCAAAATAATAAATTATACATTACCAAAAATCCAGTAATGACAAAAAATAGAAAATTATGCACTGATTGTTATTAATATTCATCTTATTCTGAAGAATAAACTGTTTTTCTTGACAATAATTAAAATTTTTAATAAATGGTTATTTGACAACTAAGAACGTCGAGGGAGTAATGTCTGACATTACTCCCTCTACGACTAAGAATATCAGCCCGTCATGCTGTCCAACCAAATATGACAAAAAGTCCCTAGTTAAATCAATTTAGTAATTTTTATTAACTACAGATGGCACTCTCCTTTTTAGGGATGATGACGTACTAGTAAAGTTGGGTTGCATATACTTCTTGATTTTTTAAATACTTTTTGATTATTAATTTATGAAAATGCTTTGTTTCAGATCTTCATTGCTGCGCAGGATTATGAAGGTAAGACCCGTGTCAGCCATCTCTTCTGTCCTAGACTTTGTATCAATTTTGCAATGGCTCGTGCACGCCAACAATCGACGAATTAGGCGTATTATTTGGAATTAAAGTATTTGTTACGCTTGTTAAGAGGATCAAGTGTCCGCGTATTTTGGAGAATTTTCATAGCATATGAAAATAATACCATTGAAAACCACTTCCATGTATGTTTCCTTGAACAATGTCAACACGTTTGGGGGTCAATGCATCATCTTGTTGAATCAAGCGCAATTATGCCGCGCGACGATTTCATTAAATGCGCATATATGGGTAGCAAATAAATTGAAAATTTATTATCGCATCAATACCGAGCGCGTTTCCTATGCGCCTGTCGTGCAGAAAATGTTATAGTCACGTTCCTAGTGATAGATAATAAATAATAAATAAAAGTAAGCAGGAGGTAGCCAACAATGTAACGGCATTCAAACGGCTGCAAAGCTTCCAAACGAACAACGATCGTTCTGAACGAAGCGAGTAAGTAACAAGCTGCAAAAGTAATCTAACAACGCGGCAAATGCTTCGCTCCATAGGGCACAACTGACGCGTCAAACCCGCGATTTGCTCGCTGATAATTTGCAGCAGCGACTCCTAATCACTGCAATCGTTCGAACGCCGTCAACTGAACGGATAACATTACTAAATTACATATGAGTCGCTCGATGCACATTGTAAACCGGGCAAGAAAGACATCTACAATTTCTCAATTACGCGAAAAAATAACGTTTATTTAGTTGACTCCTTTAATTTCATTCTAATGAAAGAATCCAAATTCTTCCTCGATTGTTTTTAGAAAAGTTTTCACAGTTTCCTCGTTTCTTGTTTCATTGCTTCAAATTGTACAAGACGAATTCCCGCGACCAATCGATTACGACGCGTTTAAAGAATGTTCAGCTTTTTGTCAGCGTTTAGCATCCTTTTTTCAACATCGTTGCATTATTGGTTTGAACAAGCACCATTTGTGGATGTTTATTTATGAAGACAACCTGAAATTGTGCTTCCGTTCCAATGAATAAGAATCACTAACTGTATTTCTGCGGAATGCAGAGCACTCACAATGTCAGTGCGCAGTCAAAATATAAGTCAACAAACAGAAAAGAATATATGACAAGTGTTTCTAAGAAGTTTCAAAATTTTGTTGTCAATTACAGTCAGCGAGATTCAGTGCACATTTACAAGCGGCAATAGCATCGCTGGTCGCGAATCAATTGTTGCGAAATTGAAGAAACCCGATGGCTTCAAAGGCAGCCCACTCTTCGCTGATGATCGGTCCGTGGATCCGGAAGTGGATCCCATATGTCAAATTCGGCCGGATGTGCAGGATCCCAACGGTCTTCGCTACAGCTTGCGCATTACAGACTTCAACCATTGTGGTGTTCTCAAGCGCAATGTAAGTGCTAAGTGTTTTTTCTAATCCAATTAATTCTCTACTCTCTATTCTCTAAATCTTATTTGAATTCCAACGGTACTGGGTGTACCGCGTCCCACTTTGCTTCAATGGTAATTTTTTGTGATTCCAGGGCTTCGTGCACGTGCGTGTCTGGTTCCCGCAATTCCCCGGCGTCGTGATGCAATCCGACCAAGAACTGATAATTATGTGCAAGCCTCCGGAGCCCACGGTGATCGAAAACAAGGCGGCCGGATTCGCTGGAAGTTTGTAAGTTACAATTGCTCGCTTTTGCGCGCTTTCCATTGATAAACAACGACAATTTTTAGTCCGCATGGCGCCCGAGTTTCCGGCGTGGTCGAGGAAACTCCGGGTCGATTGGAATACGAAGTGGCTCTCTACAAGGAAGCGCCTGCCGCCCGCATTCACAACACATCGAGTGTGGCAGGTGAACTGCCTGTGGATCAGGCCGTGCCAATCGGCACGAAATTGCAATTGCGCGCGCGAATTTCACCGGAATCCGCATGGAAGTACGTCAAACTGATGGAAGTTACGGTCAGCCCTGATCCGGACGACCCGCACATGAGCGGAAGCGTTGCTCTAGTTAAAGACGGGTAATCACAACTATTTTGCTAGTTTTCAACTAATAGTATTCATTATGCGATGTTTTTCATAGCTGTCGCAATCGCGATTTTGCCTCGATCATCCCGCACCAACCAGCACGTTATCGTGAACGCCACAATGAAGTCTTCCTCGATTTCGAAGCGTTCCTGTTGAGCACCATGAAGGAGCGCTCCACGCTTTGGATTCACTCGCAAATCAAAGCCTGCATGGATGCGGCCGATTGCCAGCCGGACTTTTGTCTGGATTTGTTCGAACCATCAGGACACGGAAAACGCCGACGACGTTCTACATCCGCTGATGTGATTGAAATTATTCAAGCACCTCAGGCGTTGCTGGATGATTCGCAAAAGGATAACGCTACGCAATACACCAAATTTCAGGAAAACATCGAATACACAGTACTCATGCCCGGAGAATTTTACCATAAAGCAGCAGCAATGGAAAATAGTTGCAATAGTTTCCTCGCAATTGCGGCGATTTTAGGCTGCTTACTTTTCATGTCTGCGTTTGTAATGTGTTGGCTGGCGACCCGTCTGCATACATCGCTTTTAGGGCATGCAAAACGCGCGAATATTGACCAACTTGTTCGGGAATCGCGCGGTATTGATACTGTTTACATGGGCCGCGCAACAACCCAATAATGAGGGTAATCCCCATTATCAGACGAGCACCAAAAGTGTAAATAGACATTACTACTAATTAATCATATTTATAAACTTTATTGAAAATCTTAGAAAGTATACCCAATCAAATAACTTTTCCGCCAATCGTGCAATGAAATTTTATTTGATTGTTGTTTAGTAGAATTATTTGGGATTACTTATCACTGAACTGAAAAGCATTGAAAGTTGCTAACTATGCCTTGAATTACGTTTACTTGATCGTCAATCTTATGGTATAATTAAACATGGTAAGCAACTTTCGATGCTAATCATTTTCTGGTTTTGGTTGCGCAGTATTTTATTTAGTCTAGAAACATCTCAACTTAAAATCTAAGATAACGTACGTATTTAATGTAGATAAAAGAAATATTTATATCTATTTATTTTTATTTATTAGACCATTTATAATAATGAATTGTAATGAACCACCGAAATATATAATGATGGCAAGAAGTTATTATTATTTGGTTATTTGATCTATGTTACAGCTCCAGCTTATGGAATAAAATTCAGTCAATTTACTTAATTAGCGTGATAGTAGTATTTATACTTTCTTTAAAATATGATTTACTAACGATGAACTCCTTTTTTAGTTCTATTTTTTATAATAGCAGTAAGAACTTCAAAAACTAGCACCCAATTGTAAATATATAAACAAATTCATCCAAGTTTCATATTATATAAAAATTACAACAATATAAAATTAGAACAGGAATGATAACAGCGTAGATTATTAAATAGGAATTGTTCAAATGTGCTCAGCTTAGATTAGAGCTACTCTATTACACAAATGTCATCTTTGGTAAAATGCTTACCAGATTGAAATATTAGCTTAACTAATAATTCATCTGATGCTAAAATGCTCTTAGTCGATCTTGGATGCCTTGGATGGTAAATCTTCAATTACTCCTTCACTTTCAGTACTGGATTTTTCTTGACATTTCTCCAGAATTGAAATATCTTCAATGGATGAAGATTCATAGGAATCTGAAAACAAATATATATCTTATATACTTTAGAATGTTATAAACGTTTACTAGTTTTAATTTTGTACGCAAATTTTGCCCTAATTTTTAAATAAAGCATGCTTATGTATGTTTGTGTAACTATATGCAATATCAGCAAGAGAATCTTGATTGAAATCAGACTTCAAATTACCATGTTTACAATGATTCGGTGGTAATTTTTCAATTAAACACAATTAATCAGAAACCATGAAATGATAATAATGGTAGAAAGAATGATAAAGAAAATCCCTCTTAAAAAGGGAATAAGATTGGGATTATGAAATATTCAAACTAATTAAAGTATGAAACCCAATGATTATTAGCAATAAATAATATATGCATGAATTTTAAACAAAAACGATGATGGAAGTATAAAAACTGCAGTCAGCCCAAATATAACAGTAAAACAATGAAAAGTATGCAACTCAACTTGCAAATGACTAGTTGACTTTAAAACAAACTTTAAAGCAACCTTGAATACTTCAGCAACCTACCATCTTCAAATTTAACAGGTGTAATATCACTATTGCTCTTTTGGCTCATCCGTCGTTGGCGATATCTAAGATATTCTTCGGAATGTACCAGTTGATGCCAACATATTGTTATGATGATTAATATTATCAGTAAATTGCATCCAATTCCTAAAATTATGATAAGATTAATGAAGACATTTTGCAAATTGAAAGAATAACTTACCTAATGTCGCGGATACCACAGGCCAGTTAAACATAAAATATCGCAAGCCACTAAATTCAGCCACAATTAAAAAGTTAGCTGAGTATACTTGAATTAAACGTGACTGAATTTCAATGTATACATCAGTGACTGTAGGCCCATTCTCCTCCTCATACTTGGAAAACAATTCAATGTTAATATTTTGCTTTTCCTCACAAGTACCAAATATGAAGAATGGACTGAAGACAATTGTGTAAATTGCATCAATTAGAGGACTGCGATAATGCAACATGGCAGATCTGCATGATTGGGCAATAAGCTCTTTCTTAGTTCCATCTTGTGAGTAGAAATCAGCACAGACCATGAACATTCCTTCAAATTTGGATACTAAATCTATGTTTTATAGCAACAATATTACTTAAATTTACCCATTTCTTTATTCAGTGGTGACTCTGGTACCTCTAATTCCAAATTTATTCTGTATGGTTGGCCACGCATTAGTAACTGCTGCCTTTTAGTTAGTTCCACATATGCAGTTAAATAACTGTGATGGTTTAAGGGAACATCATCTCCAAGCTTGCTGCCTCTGAAAGAATAACAATTATAGATCTAGACCAAAGTCATTCACTTAAATTATGTAACAACAATAAATATAATCAATTGCAAACTTACTGAAATTGTAGATGAACTGGCCTCTCATGTGCAATTGATGGGACATATGTATAATAAAAAGCCATGTACATAAAAATTGAGAGCCATACCAAAGTACTTGATATTACAGAAACAACAACGCCCTTAAGAACAACATCCTTGGTACTCTCTATTCCAGATTTGGCTTTTGTTTTAAATCCATTTAAGGTATTGTCAATATATTCAATAATTGGTAACTTCACATTTTGCTTAAAAAATTCACTCGGCCCAAGCCTTAAGAAAGTTGATAGTAGGTAGAACATGTTTAACAATTTAAGTACTATGTAACATTGAACCCAGAGAATAGGATACAGCGCACTTTTATCTTTAAACAGTAAATTACAAAGTTATCAATTCATTTTTGATTACTGATAACACTTCTGGGTCCAGGCGGTTAAATGTCAACCTTTGATTTCTCTGCTACAGGATGATTCATGAGCGTAAACGAAAAAATAATATTGTGGTTTACGTAAAAATACTTTTGACACTGATTGTCTTCATGGTTTTTTTTTATAAAGCAACTAGGTATCATTTTATTCAACGAAATCCTGAAAATTCATGGATTCTATTTTGAAAATGCGGAAAATATATTTATCCCGTGGAGGGAGGAGAACTCTGGAGATGCCCCTAACTCGAAAAAGTGAATGTTTACTTAAGGGTCATAAAAGGTTCTTAGCCGTCGCTTCTCCGACTCTGCTGCAAGTGCGTAGCGTAGNGCACCTGGTTCTGGTTCCAAACTTTTCCGTTGCATTAAAAGTGGCGTTGTCCCACATCAAAATTTTTACATGTGCAGCATAGGAATGGCCATCTCCAGACTTCTTCTCACTCCACGATTTATCCCGTTTAAATATTAGTACAAATTTTTAGCACAGGCAGCACAAGTAACTGTCAAAAATTTTGCAAGAAAAACTATCTGGTGGCAAGATGACCTTCAAAATCTGATACGGTCAAAAACCACAACGCCGTGGTATTGAATACTTATTATTTATTTTTATGTTTTAAAATTCTTAGCATAAGGCACATATAGAAATAAATTAAAAAGTAGTATTATTCATGGAATAAAATAAATATGGACGGTATAATTTGCAGAATACCAGAAATGCGCATGTGCCAGACGGGAGTACGCCCTCCACATATTTACTTACCCCTCCACGTCATGAAGCAGTGCGCATGACAAAATTGTCAAAATTTTGCCTCAAAATGCAAGTTTATGGTCTTTAAAGTCATGCATTCAGATCGTGTGGTTCGTGTTATATTTTTCTTAACATGTAAATTTGTTATTATCGTACCATATGTATAACTACTTATTGTGAATTCTTGACGAATAACTAAGAAAGAAAATCAGTGTCAATATGTCTCGGCATCGCAACATCCGATCTATGAATTATATTGATGGTAAGTGCTTGATCAGTACTTTCTGGTTTGATTATTTAATTTATAAATAACTTACAGAGTATGATGGGTATGATGATGTGTATGGGCACTCCGCTGAGGAGGACTTTGCCATGTCACCCAGCCAAGCTGCATTTATGTACAACAGGGGTAGCCCTCAAAGATTGAGTGTTTATATGCAGTCGCAGAATGACATTGCTGAAGAGGACGAATCTGATGAACTGGAGAAAGCCAAGGTTGAATCTTGCATTGATGCCATGAAGGAGGTTTTAGGCTTGAGTGTAAGCAGACAGCAAATGGTTGATGCAGCTTTAAAACACAATTATGACTCAGGAAAGGCTATAAATGAGCTACTGCAAAAACCATTATTGCCAGATGCTCCTAAGGAAAAGAAAGGTAGGTCATTTAATGATTAGCTATTGATATACTTATATTATTTGTTTCATGTTTCTTCATTTATTTAATATTTATAATTATGTAAGGTAAGATTTAACAGTGGCCAAATCGATTGGTGGTTTCTCAATTCCAAAATTTTCAACAAAGACACCATTGTACTCGGGTTTAAACAAAAAACTTAATTTAAATATTGCCACCAATCCAAAACAAGATTCAAAGAATGATAAATCATTTAAATCACTTTCTGCACTTACCAGTACTCATTTAGGAAGTTTGAAAGTTGAATTACCAGTAGTAGATAACAAAAGTAGCAAGGGTATATTAAAAACAGATGATAGGAAAGAAGATTTAGAGATTATAACAACTCAAGTAGATAACATTCACTTGGCTGAATCAACTGAGGAACCTCAAACTAAGACTGAAACTGATTGGTGCATGAATTTGACGAATTCGTTGCTAATTGAAAAGAAAACAGTGAAAGTGCCAGTTAAAAGTAAAAGGAAGGAACGAGTCCAGATGCAAAATTTCATAGGAAGAAACTCATTAAATACAACTATATCTAAAAATCCAGAAACTTTACCTTGCACATTTGACGTTAGGAGAAACTTGAATCTGAAAATTAATCACGTTAAAAACGCTTCCAGGCTAGGGCGAATAATTTGTCGAAGTTACACCAGATTTGTTCCTTATATTCCAACGCTAACGCAACCAACAATGGAGAAGCAATTTAATTTTTCAATAGATAGCCCTGATGATATTATTAGTAGTCATTTAAGGCGAAAGAAGACCTATTAATCTTTTAGAATTATTTTAAATTATAACGATTAGTTCATCTATAGCTAATATTATTCATCGATCTTAGTTTCGATTTAAATTAACTAAATTAATAATAATTAAGTGTGCACGAATTTTATGACAATTTATATCTAAATTACTGAATAGTCCAGCCAGATGTACCCACGATCAAAATAATGACCGCAACAAGCAAGTCCAAAAGTGTCACCAAAGGATTTGAGGTCACAAGTAAGCCCGGCACTCCGAAGACGCCAAGGTCGCAGTCGCCAGCATCGGGTAGAGGGACCCCCATTAATTTAAATGACGAGGAGAGAACTTCAAGCAGGAAGGACAAGACCGCAACAAACAAGTCCAAAAACATCACCAAAGGATTTGACATCCCAAGTAAGTCCAGCACTCCGAGGACACCAAGGTCGCTATCGCCAGCATCGGGTAGAGGGACCCCCAATAATTTAAATGACGAGGAGAGAACTCCGAGCAGGAAGGACAAGACCGTGGATCCCATAGCCCAGTACAAGAAGGAACGCGGTGACCATAAGGAGCATCTTTATATGATTGTTATTGGGCATGTTGATGCCGGGAAGAGTACGTTGATGGGCCACATGCTTTGCGAACTGGGACAGGTATAATATTGATATTTGCTAAATCTGATTAAGTTTACTACATGCTTGAATTATAATTCTACAGGTTCACCAGAAAACCATGCATAAGTACGAACAAGAGAGCCGAAAACTGGGAAAGCAAAGTTTTATGTACGCCTGGGTGCTTGACGAAACTGGCGAGGAGAGGAATCGTGGAATTACCATGGATGTTGGCAGATCTCAATTTGAAACGAAATCTAAATTGGTAAGTTAAACAGGTTTAAATATCCCTCATGTGTAACAAAGTTACCCTTTTAACAATTAATTGTGCATTGAGTTGCATTTCTTATATTGCTCTCAAAACGTTTCTAAATTATGTTTTCTAGAAAGTAATATGTTTTAATTTTAGGTCACTTTGTTAGATGCGCCTGGCCACAAAGATTTTATTCCGAACATGATATCGGGAGCAGGCCAAGCTGACGTTGCTCTATTGGTGGTCGATGCAACTCGTGGCGAATTCGAAACTGGGTTTGATTGCGGAGGTCAGACACGAGAACATGCTCTCTTGGTGCGTTCGCTTGGCGTGACTCAATTAGCTGTGGCAATCAACAAATTGGATACAGTTTCATGGTCACAGGAACGATTTGATGAAATCAAAGACAAATTGAGGACGTTCCTGAAACAAGCGGGATTCCGAGAATCCCATGTTACATTTGTGCCATGCAGTGGTTTAACCGGACAGAATCTTGTCGATAAATCGACCGAGAACGAACTTATCTCATGGTACACTGGTCCCGCTCTATTGGATGTAATTGATAATTTTAAGTCTCCAGAAAGACCTATAACAAAACCTTTCAGATTCTCCATTAATGACGTTTTTAAGGTAATTCTACTGATTTATGTCCTTACGAATACCAATTAACACTCATTATTGTTGCAGGGTACTGGCTCAAACTTTTGTGTCTCTGGTCGAGTCGAAACTGGCAGCTTGAACGTGGGAGATCGCGTCTTGATTTGCCCAAGTCGAGAAATTGCTGTGGTGAAATCTATAACAACTGAAGAAATGCCTCAGCAGGTTGCCTTCGCTGGCGATCAACCTTCAATTACTCTATCAGGCGTCGAAATGCAAAATGTAACCATCGGAAATATCTTATGTGATTCCCAGTATCCTGTGCCCGTTGCATCCAGATTTCAGTGTAGAATCGTTGTTTTCAACATAACGATTCCCATAACCAAAGGTTTTCCGGTAAGTTTTAATATACAAAATAGGTATAGTGATAATAATTCAATTGTTTGCAGGTTGTTCTACATCATCAGTCTCTGGTTGAACCGGCTTCAATAAGCAAACTTATTTCGCAGTTAAATAAGACTACAGGTGCAGTACTGAAAAAGCATCCCCGCTACCTGGGAAACAACACTAGTGCAATGATTGAGATCCAACTATCTAGGCCAATTGCTATTGAATTGTTCAGTAATTGCAAAGAGCTGGGTAGAGTAATGCTGCGCGTTGGAGGGGTTACAATCGCAGCTGGACTTGTTACTAAAATAAGTTCATAAATTAGCAAAGTCTAATTTATTCTTAACTTGTCTATATTTAGAGAATATAAATGTAATATAATACTTTATACAAATTTATACATAATAAAGTCACGAGTGTATTGATTAATTTTTATTTCATTAAAGTGCGCATATTCCGTGAACTATTGCACAACCAAAAAGTTTGCGTAAACTATTCAACGAGTAAAAATGAAATATTGAGAGGTGAAGAAATGTAGTGAATCTTAGTTTGAATGCAGCGCCACCATTGTTTTGTGTAATTATATATCTCCATCCTATTTTGTGCCATGATGTTGAGCTATCGTTTGTTGTGTGGCTCCCTCTTTGAAAACTAAAATAAATGCCAACACGACAAACTTAATTTACTCCATGGAAACAAGCTTCACCGAAAATGAGTAACTGTCCGCCATTTACCTCCATGTTGTGAATAAAAGTGTACGAATTTTCTTTGCCGCCGCCTCCAAGCCGAAAAAATGTTGCTGTAATTTCGTAAACGTTTGCACACGCAAGTGTGCCGCACAACTAATCGTAATCATGGAGTAAGTATCCCCCAAATTATTTTTATTATTAATTTTATCAAAAGTAGATTTTCATAGAGGGTGGCGTTGCCTCATAAAATTAGTAGAAAACCCTAATAATGTAATTAATCAATTAAATGTACATCCATTGATGTATTAAAGTACATTTGGGCCTTAAAGAGTGACTGGATTCAGGAGAAGATATTTTGAAAGTATTTTTATGTACCAGCTTTCTCTTTTCCATCTTAATACACTGTCTGTTGCTTGTGTCCTACTTACTAAAAATGAGACATATGGTACATCTTTGCTAGTTGACTAAAACTAATATATTTGTTTAATTATTTATAGCGCCATTATGGCACTCTTCAAGCATGGCGCTCAGCCACCCCCACAACATACAAAACACCTAAACTACATTATTTCAACATCCATCATCCACTACAGTGTCCAGCACCAAGATGATTTCTGCTGTGCACTGCATATCCCTGCCAACTTCCCAGCTTTCAGCTGAGGAGGAAGGCCTCTATGACCCTTCAGCTGTCTTGCTTTGGACAAATGAGGATTTGGAAGCTAATTTGGAGACAGATGAGTCAAAAGCAACCAAGCAAGCTGCTATCGATGAAATTCTTGAGAATATTGAAAAATTGGACAGCTTGAGTGAACTGGAGTTTGGAGGTCAGTATAATATTTGCTTGGCAAACTGATAAAGATGTTGCAACACGAGCAAAATTTCCCAGATAGATAGAATTCTAAGTAACAGAACTTGCATTTTCTGTTAGTGTAATTTAAACTTAACAAAACTTGTAGTAGCAAGATCTCACATGTTGCATTGCACATTTAGAGCGTCTCCAACGCGTAACAACAACAAACTTATCAAATCAAGTATCATTCATCACGGTTGATTATTTATCCTTGGTTGTAGCGAAGAAAACGTATGCGAGTCTCGATCGTTCATTGTTCATTTGATGGTGGGAGCGAATCGGAACTTTGTACATTTGCCACACTTTGCACGCGTTGTGGTGGTAGCCGAGCGAGTCGCGCGCTAGCAATTACGATCGGCCGCCATTCAATTCGAGACCACGCTTGCAAATAAACACAGTTAGCAACAAACGCAGTGATTGCAATCAAACAGCACGCGCGCCTGCCCTAATTGGTATTCGGCGAATGTAAGCCTTTCGCGCGATAAACGAATTGTGTGTGTCCTCTTCGCTGCCGTGGTAAAATTACTCGCTCGGCAGTGAATTCTTCTGTGACAGTGTTTACCTATCGAACGTCTCGATGCTTCGTGCCCATGGTCCACAACGTATATAGCATGCAGTTCATATATCACTACACGTGGAATCGGGAAATTGTCTTCAATTCACAGAAATTGGTGAAGAGACGCTGAATTAGACGATTCGCCAGCTAACATTTTGTGCACCAAATATTCGAGTTGCCATTAAGTTCGTTATACACATAGCAGTAAATAGCATTTAGTCGTATATCTACATAGAGGAACGAGACGAACAGATAGAGACTATTAAATATAGAATTTTATCGCATTTTTGTTTGGAACATCAATAATTGCTTGGATAATGATGGAGTATGGAAATTTTGGTAGGTTGTTTTCATGTGATTATGCATAATTCCAATATCTTGCTCATAGGCCGATTGGAAATGTGCCACACTTAATTAATTAATAATTAAAATCATATTCCTTTCGTCGTCGAGGCGCAATCAGCTCGTATAACAAACTCGTCAAAACGAGCAACTTACTATATAACAAGTGAAAGTTTTTATTTGTTTCTCGACTATTCCACTGACAAACAAGTAACTCGTTCATATGATAATTTTGTTAAGGCCGATAGGAAGGGACACTTAAAGAAATCAAGAAGCTTGTAAATTAATAACATACAAATGTGAAATTTTATCCTCAAATTTACAAACAACAACACAACACAAGGAAGAAATCTATAATAAAAATTACAAGGTCGCATAAATATTGTGCAGAACTAGTTTTATACACAACGTATCTAACGTACATGGGATACCTTGGCGCAATTTATGAACGGCTAATTTGAATGAGAAAAAATCTGAAGGCATTGATTTAACCTCCTTTTGAAATGCCACTGCAAAATTCTCCATATCAAGCGTGTATTATTTTATCAGAAAAGCCAAAAACACGCTACTATTGTCGAGTGCGTGCTGAATTTGGGAACTTCACATGCCGCGCGATTACGTTGATAACGTCACATGTACTTGATTAGTGCGTGCGATTATCATATTGCCATCCAAATTCCAAAAACCAGTTGGCAATAAGTCACTAAAAATACTTTTCTTCATAAAAATGCATCTATCGTATGATGGAAATTATTAAAACAAAAACAAGTTTCAAGCGCATATGACATGCATTATATGCAGTACGCTTCATTTTTATTTATAAATGCATCAGTATTCTTATATGAGAAAATATTGTAAATTATCTCAAAGTGAACCAGACAGAAAAACATAATGGTTAACATGATCAGAAAAAAAATCATTAATGCGTATTGATTATGCGGATTTATAGCTTTACAAAAGCATATGAAACATGTCGATTTAATTTGCGATATTTCTAGACTTCAGTTCATTTAAATTTTATTGAAATTACACCTAATCTAGATTGGAATCTCAAAATAATTTTGTTAATTCTGTCTGAGTACTTGATAACGCATGTTTCGTTTTTTCTGTCTGACTTGCTTTTTATAAAACGCGCCGATGATTCATTAAAAATAATGCCTCTTCAAATGATACAGATATTACATCAATGAATTTGCAGTGCAAAATTGAACAATTGCATATTGCACACGTCCTATTCGCGTCGTTGACATCGCAACGATTTGATGTACTTCTACCATATTTGTTACTTGAAAAGTATGTTGAACAAACAAGAATTAAATGATATAAACTTCCGATTTCGATTCAAAGTACAAGTATTATAAGCAACAATGGGAGTCGGCAATATTAATGAGATACGAGTAATTGACCCTCGACTACAATCATTGATACAGAGACAATGCAGGATATTTACTAAATAATTATGTCAGTTGAATGCTTGTTGAAAATTCGAGAAGCTGCATTTCGGATGAACTACTTCGAGTGGAATGTCCTCCTTGCCAAAGAAATAATATGGCTCTCATTTTCTTTTATGTAATCCGTTTGACTGAGGTATTCTATTAATAGAAATGTTACAGTATCATAGACGTTGTTGATCCTGATTGTAATTAAGCTGTGCAAGATTAACTGGTATCAAGGTGCAATAATTGTAATAACATCAATGCGCGTATTAACTTGTGAAAGTCATATTGTTGCAACTATTGAAGTACATAACTCGCATATTTAGTAATAAAATCAGCAAGGCCGTCTGCAATCAAGCGCATTAGAAGTACATACAGACGTAGCATGCAAAACTGTCCCGCGAAATTTTCTGCTGCGACGGCCACGCCATTAATTAGCAAATCGATTGGTCGTTTTCATAAATTTGCATGTTGATAAGGGCACACGCACTACTTACTGTACACATATTCTGTAGATTTAATGCCACTCTGCACGATTAATATTCAATTATTGTTATTAGCTTTACCCAGATTCGCAATTCAAAAAAATCCCAATTTTTTATACGTAAATATGTAATAATCCTTGAACGGTAACCTATCTACATGAAAACAAATGTTATCACACAGAAATATTTATTGAGGATATGTTCGCACTTTTGCCAAAGAGAATTGGAAATTCTCGAACAAATTACATGAGATTTTTAAAAAAATTCCATGTTATTTGTTTTTATTCCGTATACAATCTTTGGTTTTAAACACTTTCTGGCATCAATTAAAATTTCTTAAACACTGTTTTAGTAGTTTTAAGTAAAGAAAATTTAAAATCTAGTTATTCTGGCTATTTAGTTGACATTATTCGATGTTTCGCAAACTTTTGGCTGATGTAAAAAAAGTCTTAATTCGAACAGACGCACAATATGTAATTGTGCCGCAAGATGCCTTCATTTCAAGTAAGCAGCATTCATTTAAAGTTTACAGAAGTGATTTAACCCCGATAAACTTTGTGTACAATAAAGCATGGATATTAACAAATATGCAATAAGCAAATAACTGACGAGGGCAAAAATTGAATTTGTATCAATTCATTACGAATTGATAAGGCCAGCCGTTCATGTTCTAATTAACGCTAATGATGAGCAGTCGATCAATCACTATGCAAATTCTACTTTGTTGTAAATCCGTTGTTTTTGTTTGATTCGATTTTTTCGTATTGTCCATGGCGAGATATTCTAAAGTCATCGAAAATGAGGACGAGTAAACATCTAGAAAATGAGCGTTGTATAACCCAATTAGATAATTTCTTAAGAATTGTAATCTGTGATTAGCGAAATTTATGAACGATGATTTCGTGCTACCCTGAAGTGCACTTTTGATCCGCACCTATTGAAAAATCGAGTGCGTCATAAACATGGCTAAATATTACGGACAAGTGCTTTACAAATAACCCGATTTGCTGAATGCAATGTGTGCATGCCATCCAGACGTGATTGTTACTAGACAGAAATGCGTTCATAATGATTTTGCGATAGTATAAACGCATTTCAATTCTCCATGTAACTCACATCCAGCGAGGATATATGCATACGTTCGAGATAATTAAATCAGCTTTATCTGGCTTTCATATGAAACATGATAAACTCGGTCTGGCGTGTCCATGAGACGTTTTCAAACGGCAAGCCTCTTCTTATGTAAACAAAATTATAATATAAATACGTAAAAACCTTGATTAGGTTCTTTCGCATATTTATTGGCTGATCGCAGCGTGTTGTCTCTTACGTTCAATGATGTTGACGAAATTAATTGCAAAAATAAATTTTTATCATTCACACTTTTGATTAACGAAAATCAGGTCGAGACGAATGTATACCGGATATCAGAGGGTATTATGAGTATCAACCTTTTTTAAAAATTGATCTCAAGGAAATTGCTTGTTTGTTCAGTGTTATCACACACTTTAGTTAGCAACTTAAAACCCACTTGCCATCTGTTTTGATATGTCTAAGCGAATTAACTTCATGATTTATTTCTCATTTCAGCCGACGTGCTTTGTCCAAGCGCCTGGATGAACGAGGAGCTGCAAACGTACAACCCTATAAACCCAACGCAAAGTAACACCTTCGTCGGACAATCTCCTCCTAACTACTCTCTGTTTAATAGCGGTGCTTTCACGCCGCCCCAAACTCCTCCATATGAAAACCAACAAACCATTCAATCTTCCCCGGTGCAAAATGTCGCAGCCAACATCACTGCTTGCACTCCAGCTCAAGATCTGCCCTATTCGATTCCGTACATAGTCGAAATTCCGGAGTATGCTACTGCATCGCAACAACCTGATGTAGCTCGTGAGCTCGCCTTCGTCGAGGAGTTGGTCCGCAAGCGAGCTGATAGCTTCCCGTCATCGCCGTGCCCCAGCACCAACAGCAGTGCTTGCGGCGGTTCCAGCGACTCTTCATCCGAGGATTTCGAATGGAGTCCATCGCCGAAGGCCTCCCAGAAGGCTAACCGCAAGAGATCCAAGCCGTACTCGTGCAATGATGATAAACGCTCGCGCAAGAAGGAGCAGAACAAGAACGCTGCCACCCGTTATCGCATGAAGAAGAAGGCCGAAGTCGCGGAGATTCAATCGGAGGAGAGTACTTTGGAGCAGCATAAGGTTGGCCTGGAAACGAAAATTGTCGACTTGGAAAGGGAGATCAAGGTCCTCAAAGGATTGATGAGAGATTTCTTCAAGGAAAAGGGACTCGTCCGTTTCTAGATTAGCTTTTATTGTCCACTCTTATTTGTTTGAAGTAATTCAGCTTTTGATGAATTGTTGTTTAATCTACTTGAAGAGTTAATTATTCCCATTAACCCTTCATCTATTTCAAGCAGTAATTCGTTTAGCACATAGATTTTTTTCACGTCATCTCTATTAACATTAGCTTAATCGTTCAAAACTAACAAACGGAAAAAGGTGCATAAAATTTAATATTTTTCAGTTAAATTTAAACATTAAACAATTCCTTTTTAATTTGAATACAATGTAATTACTTCTTGTAACTACTTTGTTGATGAATTACATTGGGATATAAATCAAAATGAATCCTCATCTTCAATTTGAATGCCTGCCAATTGTTGTTGCAAGTAATTAGAATATGTATCAGTAACTATTAGATCCAATGTGATTTCCTGGAAAACTGCAGACCTGGCAGTTTCAATGAATCCCAATTTTTGAAACATATGCAAGCTTGCAGAATTACTTTCAGATATCTTGACCATGTAATGATGAACATTCAATTTCTTTATACCATAATGAAGCATAATCATAATAGCTTCAATTCCACATCCATTTCCTCTTGCCCATTCTTCAGCAATCATA
Organism: Aleochara sp. GC000083; assembly: GCA_030264555.1. Lineage (NCBI taxonomy): Eukaryota > Metazoa > Arthropoda > Insecta > Coleoptera > Staphylinidae > Aleochara > Aleochara sp. GC000083. The sequence continues at coordinate 46,569 of JARJDZ010001808.1, forward strand.
ATTTCTGCCTCAGCAAGAAGAGTTGTTGTATCTTCATCAGATGGTAAGAAAAATAAATTTGTATCACCTATCATTGATGCTACTTCGTCGTTAGTTTCCTCATACTTTTCTTTATCTAACACAATAAATGTGAGCTCTAAAAATAATAATAGTCAAGTAATATTAACAATAACACAACCAATATTATTACTGTTATTGTCCAACATCCATGACTTTTGCATATTATATTCCTCCTCTAATGTTAATGGCTCTGATCCTGTGAGTTCTTGCAGTTCCTTTGACTGCATCCACTGATGATATCTTCAATACAAATAGGATATACTTCATCCAACATTTAAAAAATTCATACATACTTGAGAACATGATCCTTCCGATAAGGCACAAGAACTACTTTCTTCCCAATTATTTTGGTATCTTTATTTATTAACATATTGACAGCATTTATAACGTTTTAAAATAATGTAAAATACATATTTACATGTTTAACTTTCTCTACTAACTGCTTTTTAATATAATATAGTTGTTTGATGTCTTTCTCATTGTTAGGTTAGGTGGTTGGAGTAACCATAGAGATTGGAGTAACAACAGAAAACATCCAAACAAATGGTTTACTTTTCTCAATGGTTTTACATCATTAAATATTATGTAAAAAAACACAAGTATTATAAGAAATAGAACATGAGAATAGGGATTTATAGATAAAAACACAGCTGGCCAAAATTGTACATTCTTGAGAGGATTTTGGTGATCTTAGAGGATGTCACCATAGATACAGAACTGCTAACAATCCTTTACTCCATCCTGCTCCATCCTCACAGATGTAGAGGCATTTAATTCACGAGGTGTAATAACCCTTATTGCTTGTTTATCCTTTTTAAGTTGTAGTTTTCTTGGCTTTGATTTTGCTTTTGTATTTGACCTACTACGTTCCTTTCGACTTGGTGTACTAAAACAAGTTGCAGTACCAGCCTCTATCTCAGCTGCTTGTTTCTGGACATCCCTATACAATTTTGTAGAAATATTTGTTGCAGCAAGGATGCGTTCTCTGAAATGCATTATTGGAATTAAGGGCTCATTTGTTCGCCGGAAATGTTCAGCCTCATCTCTCATGAATTTTATAACATTTGCCACAACTTCTCTTGTTTGGCCATGTACAATTAAACCTTTCTTGCCAAAAGTTGATTGGAAGTTGCTGGAAGTTAATGATTCAGCTTCATCCACTTCACTCATCTTTCTAAGCTCTAGTAAAATACTTGTTTTATTGAATTTACATCAAATTTTAATCAGCGAAAGACGATTTCGAGGCAAAACATAATAAATCACATTAGGTGGGGGAATATCCCAAAACAAAACTTAAACGCAGAATTCTGTAAATACTCCAGCTACGAAGCAGGCACGGCGGGAAAGACAAAAAGAAGAATCAAGAATGATAATATCAGTCTCTGATAATATGCTTTAAAGCAAACAAATTTTGTCATAATCGAAGTTGTAAAATTGAAACTAAATTCTGAAAATACATGTATGAAATCCAGACGAATTTTTGCTAGAGCAGGTTACGAAACTTTTGCACCTGTAAAATAGATGTCACTACTTAATTATTAATAAATTGTTAAATATTAGTAACTAATTACATTATTTATTTCTGCTATAGCCTGAATAATTGTAATTATGAATTAAAAAACTCAATATTTCATTACAAAAAAAGATTGCTATTGGACACTAGCGCCAAATTAACAATAATGGTGGTTTTTGGTACTACTATGTTTAGCAAAAAGTTATAACATGCATTAATGTAAACAAAGGTGGTAATAATCAAAGAAGTTATGAAGACTAAACTAACTAAATTCTGAAGATATATATTGAAATTCAGACCAATTTCTGAAAAAGTAATATGCAGAACTTTTGCATCTGTCAAATAGATATCACTACTTATTAATTATCAAATTGGTGAACAATTATTAACAATTACACGAATTCTTATTGCTACAACCTCAACCATTGCAATTTTGCTATAAAACATCAATATTTTATGACTGAAAATGAAATTGTTATTAGATACTAGCGCCATATTAACAATTATGGTGGTTTTTGGTACTACTATGGACAATGAAAAATGATAAGAAACAATAAACAAATGCTATTCTAAGAGAAAAAGTTGTAAATATGCAATTAAATTTTGAAGAGCATTTCAATAAATATAAGTGCATAAAAAGTAATAATCGCAGTAATAAAATTATCTTATAGTTTATTATAATTTTATAGTACATAAACCTTTCAAATTAGCGAAATTAAATTGTAAGATATACAAAATATAATTATAATGAATTCATAATAATTCTTTGAATATTATGCGTTGACGATCTTTTTCATTAAAAGTCGATTATAAATTTCACAATCACGCGATATTTATCATGATGAGCACATATTTGAATATTTTCTTGTAAGTTCATGCCAATCCCAATTTAATACTATTTTTTGCTACATCAACTTAGAACATTTGACTAAATAATGGTGCGCCACCATGAGAAATATCATCCCATTCTAAATGTATACATATGATAAAATTATAAATTTTAAAAAATAATTGCCATATAATAATATATTTATAAAGTTATCAGTTGTGTATGTTCCTTTCCTCAATTAGCAAGGGATGAAGGGCATTTAATATCTCTTCAAACAAGAGCTACGCTACGTGAAAGACCCTTCAGTTACTTCCAGATCCTTCCTTTCTTCTCTGATGAATTATGCTTTTAAATGTAGTACATATTTCGTCTTTATGGGGAATTGAAAATGTTTAACGCCGTTTTTGCTAGCTGAGGATATTGCGAATTTCTTTGTGCATGTGGCACAAGAAGTCAATGTAGCTGGGGGAACCATCTATTCCACGATCTTCAATCAGGAAATGCTTGAATACACTTTCCATTTTTTCACGTTGACGCACTAATGTTAACTGTAACAAAGACATATTTAAGTATGATGGCCATTTATACGATACCTCCCAACGTACTCTCATATATCTGTGTCGTTGCGCTCTAATTTGCTCAACAACCATTCGTACAGCTTCCGACAATGGATTATTCAATTCTGGCAATGTCGTTTGCTCGATGTTAATCTGAACCGCTGATGGGACACCAAACACTTGCTGCACAAACTCCTGATTAGCACCCAAGCCGATCCAAAGGAACATGTGAATGCCATTTTCTGAAATATCACATGTATATTTACAATTATGTTACTTAAATTTCATCAATAACACTCACCCAAAACGTAAACGCCTTGTTCAGTCATTTTTTCAATTGTACAACGTATTTGCATCGGCACTTCAACGGGTTCATCATCCTTAACTGTAATCTCATGCAACGGAATTAATCTCGGATAAAAGTAGCTGATTGCGGTGGGAATGTCCATCGTCATCACTGCCATCATAACAAAAGATCGGTCATCAATTGTCATATCAGCACCTATAAAATTAATTGCTCGGTTAATTTTATAATATTTTTTTGTACGTTTCAACTAGAAATATTACCTCCGGATAAAGCATCGCTTTTCAGCAAGCAGTTCACATATAATGGAAGTAATTTCATGCATTCCGGTAAAATTAGTTGTCCTGCATTGCTGGGACTGGCGCAGTTCTTCCGGTAGTTGGCCAACATTTGTGCGGAGCGTTGCACAATTGAATCCTTAACCGCTTTCGGATTGTTGTCCAATAATTTGTAGACAGCTTGTTTACTACAGAAATTAATAATCGTTTCAAGATCGCAACTGCGATATAAATCTGCCATCTGGGAGCATGTTTTCAGCGCTTGGTTGATAATACGAAGACGTCGTTGTCCCGAAACGGATGTGTACAGAAGTGCAACTTGAATGTAGATGCCTTCATCTTCCTGCAGTTTATCATCGTGCTTGATTTCAATCGCCAATGCTTTATCACAATCTAAGATAAAACATAAATATTACTCAATGCGTCATTTATAAAAAAATGTGTTTTACCTATGGATGCCAATTCCATATCAGTTGTATTAGACATGAAACAATGTCCATAGAAATCAGTGGGACGAACTCCAGTAGAAGTTCGAACACGCATGATGGCATCAAATGCAATTGGACGGTTGATATTTGTCACAATGTCGTGAATTAAACGAGTACCATCCAAATCAGCCTAGAATTATATTGAATTATAGCTTAATATGTATTATATGCATCTACTACTCACTTGAAAATAAGTATACTTGTAAACTTCGCCACCTGTTAATCTCGCAACTTGGCCAATAGTGGCAACATCAACGTAGGAATTGTTGAATAAGAATAAATCCACTGAGCAACCAACGCCAACGCAATCTTGGCCCAATTGATTGTACACTTGATTTTGTGGAGTTAATACAGTGCGTTCCTTGTCGGTTCCAAGTAGTTTCCTATCGTCGCGAGCTTTTAACTTGCCGGGAGCTTCGGCAATCGGCAGAGAGGAATGAAAAACGAGAAGTTTTCCAGCACACTCCGAAGCCTAAGAAAATCAGAAATGATTATGATTCACATTCATAAAAATGAAACAAATCATTACCTTTAAAGCCTCCATGCCAGCCACAATTGCTGGATACAAAATAGTTTCACATTCGCGAGTATCAGCAAACATTAATGGAATCTGCGCCATCAATGCATCGATAACAATTTCCGATTCTTCCGGGGTGCACAAGAATCCATCAAGAAGTGGCATAAACATTTCCTGAGTATCACCAACAACCAGCATTTGGGGAGCCGCCAAATTGCCCTATTAAAAATCAATAATATGTAATTACATGTTAACTGTAATAAATGTATACATACTTTTATGTTGTAGAAGTGTACTGTACTGTTGTATGTAATAAAACCAACTTTCATATAGCTCTTTGTTTGCCCTTCATCAATCGGCAAATTCTTGATAATATCCTTCATTTGCGAGCAGATCAACGCAACCAAACCAGACTTCACGTTATTGTACGATACATCAATGACGAAGATGATTGCTGGCGGCTTGGGAATTGCGTTATTTCGGCAATAATCCTGCGTGGCAGTAAACTCGTACGTACCCAGCACGAGTTCAGGACGTTCGAAACGATCCATGCGCTGACCAGTGTGATCCAAGTGCTGGAAATATTCAGCAGGCACGTCCGTCGATGCCTTGCAGAACAAGCATTGGAAGCGACGACCGGAATCGATGAATTGCATGTACGGGCACATGTACGCCTTGCAGCGTATGCATCTTACAGGCCCAAGTTCGCCGAAGTTAACAATTGGAGGCGGATTCTCGCCTTTCGTGACGCGCGCCATTGGACTAACGACTAAACCAAATGGCACAGAAGTCTGTTTTATCAATTCATTTGTAATCGGCACCGTGTACATCGTCGAGCGAATAAGGCGAGGGCTGGCGTATCCTTGATCTTCAACGACAAACTTCGTGGATACTAATGGAGGTACAAGGCCTTTCTGATTGGAGTAAAATGCTCCGGATCGATTCACTTGATCATCTTGAAGAACTTGAATCTGAAAAAATATTATTCATTTAACTTGGAGATCATAATATTTAAAATTCAAACATACAGGACTTGGCATTTGATCTGGATTCAAACGCCTTTGTTGTTGCTGCTGCTGCTGCTGCTGATTGTATGCATTTGATTGAAATTGGTTGGGCATACCCTGGTTCGGCATTGGAGGATATCCAGGACGATTAGGCTGCTGCTGTCCATTCATGTAGCTTGGTTGCTGATTTAATGGTGGAGGCATGTGCGGCCCTCCATCACCGTTCATCGAGTTGGGTGGAAATGGACCACTCAAATTCATATTCTGCATCTGATTATTCAAGTGGGCATATTGTCCTTGAGGTGGTTGGCCTTGCATAGCCACTGGAGGCTGATTAAAGTTATTGTAGCCTCCTGTTACTTGACCCGGCATCGGTGGCCGTCTTTGTAGCATTGCCGGATTCTGATTTGAAGTTGGAGGCATGTTACCCATTGGCATGTTCTGCCCCATTGGAGGTGGCATTCCTGGAGAAGGCATATGTTGTGCAGACATGGGTGGTTGTCCTGGCATTGGTGGTTGGCCTGGCATTGGTGGTTGACCTGATGAAGGTGGTTGTCCATGCATTGGTGGCTGACCTAATGGTGGTTGGCCTGGCATTGGTGGCTGACCTAATGGTGGCTGTTGACCTGATAATGGTGGTTGTCCTGGCATTGGTGGTTGGCCTGATAATGGTGGCTGTCCTTGCATTGGTGGTTGGCCAGGCATTGGTGGTTGCCCTCCTCGTGGAGGCATTGGTGGCTGCACAGATTGAGGTGGCATATTTTGACCAGGCAGTGGAGGCATATTATGACCAGGAAGTGATGGCATATTATGACCAGAAGGTGGAGGCATATTGCCACCAGGGCCTCCCATCATAGGCATATTGTTTGGAGGAAGTTGTTGGCCATGGGGTGCACTCTGCATGCTGCCTGGCATTGGCGGCATATTTGGGGTACTTCTAGGCAAATTTCCTTGATTTGACAGCATTTGCTGTGGTTGTGATGTTGGCATAATATTTGCATTTCCAGGCATATTATTATTGGTTCCACTTACAGGAGGCATTTGTTGTCTTGGTGGTGGATTACTGTTTTGTTGATCAACAGATCTTGATGTTGGTGGCATACTTGCATTAAAACTTTGAGTTGGTAGTGGTGGCATTCCAGGCAAAGTTTTTGGTGCTGATGACTGTGATAAATCAGTATCATTCTGTCTTCCAAATGATTGTGTTGGCTGGCCATTAAATGCTCCTGGTGGTAACTGACTGGGTGGCAACTGATTAGGTGGTAGGTGGGCAACACCAGCATTTGGTGGTAATTGAGTAGGATTAGGAGATTGCATCCCTCTCATTGTTGAATTATCTTGCACTGAAGGACCAGTAGGTGCACTAGGAGCAAGAGGAACACTTTGAAATCCTGGTTGTGGCCCTCCAAACGACATGTATTGAGGATTCATTCTGTGTACTAAAATAAAAACAATACTGAGCAATAGCAACAGTGGTCCAAATAACTATCATTGATAAATAGAAAACAAGTATTGCATTACTTACAGTTACAATTACTCCCAATTGGATCCAACAAAATAATTATAGAACGGACAAAATAAAGAAATACTTATTCATTACCGAACTTCGACCATAGCCAAACTCAATTACTAATAATAGAGTTTAATAGTTTAATAAAGTTTGACTCTGCTTCAACATAGGGCTATGCCACGTAAGGTTACAATGCGCATGAATTTGTAACCTCCACGTCAATCTTACCAAGAAGAAAATCAAGTTTCGCAGTGAAAGTTCAAGATAAGCACAAAAGCCACTGGGGGCGCTTCCATTAAATTTAAAATTTGCAATATATTTGACCAACGCCTGATTAAAATCCTCAGAAGCATTAAAATGAAATTAAAATTTTATTATATTTTTCGCTCATAGATAAAGCAGTATATATTTTACATTGAAACAGCCGAGCCCAACTCCCACTACATTTCTAGCTGCTAAAGATAAGTGAGGTTGTGTTTGTTTTGTTTAAAACCCGCGAAATTCGTTAAAATATCAAGGAAAACGCGGAAAACGCGAAATACATGGAAAACATGGAAGATCTAGAAGTGATGGAAGACGTGGAAAGCGGGGAAATTGTGGAAAAGAAAACAGCACATATCGAGCTTGGAAAATTCGAAGGATTTACTGCTAGGAATCAAGCTAAAGTTCACTTATTACCTTTTAAAATCCATGCAGATTGTGATGCTAAAGTAGATTCATATTTTAACAGCACTATAGAAAAAACTGAAGATGGTATGTAATCTGTTGCAGTGATGATAGTAGCATTGGAGGCTATTAACTGAATTATATATCCTAATAACATTGTTCATATATTTGTAGGGCACTTGAGTGCATCATTGCGTGGATATCCCTTGCGTGGTGCCACAATTGATATCCCAACTGGATATAAAGGTTTAGTGCTCCATGAAAGTCAATGTATTGATAAAGATGATAGAAGTTTGTACATAGTCAATCACTTTGATAAAATGACTTACTGGAATTGGAGTAAGGTACCAAGTAAAAATGATGCCATTCAACAAGCCTTGGATTGGATTGATATTGCTGAAGCAGTAAGTTCTATTGTAATACTGTAATCTTTATAAATATGAAACTGACTAATTAATTTTAGTTACATTCACCTATTAATGAGGAATGATGTTAATTCTTAACATTGATCATCTATTTTTTGTTACTCAAAATATGTCAAAAATTCATGGAATCAACCCAGCATGCATGTGGAATTTGCCACCAATTTCCAAGATTAGAATTTTCTTTACATACCAATTTTTCTACTTGTGCCTTAATAATTTTATAATAAATCATACAAAAGTCCACTATAATAAATATTTATTGAAATAATGTATTTGCTTTGGCATAAACAATACAACTGTTATTAGAGTATAAACACATTTAGAATAAACTATAAATTATTATAATATTTTAGACTAGACAATTCTGACCAGAACAATAATATGAGTTATTTTTGAGTAAAATAAAAGAGGCGTCAGATACAACAAAACTATAATCCCGTTTGTTATCTAAGTATTAAATATAACTCGCCAAACGGCTTAGTGCTAATACCTCACATTAATTAAATTGTAGATATATTACAATTAATTAATTTGTGAATGGTTATGTTACATATATGATGTGGAAACAATAATATCACTTAAATGCTCACAAAATAGAATGCAATGCACATCTAAACTGAATTTGATTGCTTTGTACAATATGGACTTGACAAACTGTCTGTTTCTTTATTTACCAAGTGTTATATTAGTAGTTAGCAATGAGTTGAGTGGATTACACTTTAAGTAGATGAAAACTAATTGAAGTGCGCTATACTAAGATTTACCTTATTTCTACTATTATAACACTATTGAAAGAATGTTACCAAGATAGTTTGTAATAAATACTGAAAATGCAGTAGCTTAAATCAATGCCACGTAAGAAATACTTCGCTTGTTTCAAAATGGTTTTGGCTTTTCGTTTCATACCGAAGATTAATTATATATCTTAGCAATGATAACGCTCAAAGTTAGCTTATTATGGCTTTCCACGTTTCTGATGTATGGCAGGTTTGTAAATTTAATTTCAACTCGTGCGCTTTTCGCCGCCGCTAATAGTTTCCTATATTAATGACGTTATCTTGAATATAAGTCGTATACATAAATAAATGGAGCTGATATAAATTAATGAGGCATAAGCACCAGGGGAGGATGGCTTAGTTGCTCGCAATATTTCGTTCGCCGTCTTTGAGCATTTCATATTGGCGCGGCCTCTTCTGTTGCTGGCGAATAAACGAACTCAACTTCTCCAAGAGGAACTGCTTATCATGTCCCTCGAGGACGAGCTGATTCTTAAGCACGATGACCATATGCCTGTTCGCTGAAGTAACAGCCATATAGTAATAGAGCAACAGAAGTAACACGATGAGCACGGGAATTGCAAAACCCGCAGTGGTGAGAAAGTAGAATACATTCTGCACGGCGTTCGGCATGCCGAGGAACGTTTCGCTTACAATCACCCAAACGGATTGGAAGCCTCTGAATGGACCGCATGACTTTGATGGCAACAATTCGGCAATCGAGAAGACGACAGGTATCAATGCGAACGCGTAAGATACAAGCAAAACTATCATGAACATCGAATTGGAACGCGAAACGCGGTACAGTATTAAGCTTGGATTGGAGTTCACGAGGCAGGCAAACTTCTTTATATGGAATATGAAGAAGAAGATGACTGTTACCATGGCTGGCAAGAATGGTGCGTAAAACGAGCCGAACCAGCACACCGTTTGCAGATAGATAACATCCAGAACATGCTTGGGAAGTTCAAAAGTTTGTTCGCCGAGAAATTTGGCCAGTTTGCTGTCCAGCTTACCGATGCGGGAACGTATGAAATTAACAACGAAAGTCATTACAACTTGCGTTGCAAAATCGGTCAAAGCTAGTTTGTACATTTGCTGACCCACGAATGTTTCCCAGCATGCGGGGGTTCTGCACTTTCCGCTAGCGCATTCGTTTTCACCCCGAGGGCACGAAACTTTGAGATAAATGGAAGCGTACAGAATCGCCAAGGAAGACAGGCGCAACACAATCGTGCGTATCAGCGATAAACGCACTTGAAACATTGGGCTGTAGTTTTCAAACTGCGCTAATGTGTTGAACAGAATTGGTACGATCATGTTCAGCAGAACGATGACTATACTCGGAAGAAATTCAAAAATCAACCGTCGAATGCTGTCACTATCGAACGAAATCGTGCCGATCGATAGCTGCGACTTATTGATCTCGATTGTGCAGAAATCGAATACGACGTAGATGGAAACCACAGCGGCGACGAGTATGGTCAGCACTAGCAGGTGAAACAAAATGCGCATTGTGATAATTTTAGTCTTTTCATCTCTCGTCCGACTCTTCCTCTCCTCTTCCAGTCTTTCGCTTTCTAAACTACTCTTAATCTCTTTAAAAATCGCCTCGTGCTTCTTTGTAGCCGATTTTTCGTTTTCAATGCAAAAGTCCCAACTGCCAAACACCATGTTGCAGTACATATAAAACTGACCCTCGCCCTCCACAAGCCGCTCTTTGAAACCTTTTGATGCCGAGCGCACAATCGCGAATAACGTAAGCAGAAAGCACACTACAGTTATGCAGATGTACGCCAATGGTATATTGTAATACATTACAGTGTCGTAGAGCCGGTAATGAAATGTTTTGTTTGAATAGTGGCCGTAGAAGAACAAGGTCTTTTCCATTGCGCCCGTACCTTGGAATAAATCAAGTATCAAAGTCGTTTCGGTAGACGTATTGAAATATTTGGCAGTACAACAATCCGTAGAAAATTCGTCCGACTCTTCTGCACAGCGCATCGGATTATTATCGTTAAACAGTATTGATGGCAGTATTATGACCAGAAATATTAATAGAAACATCAAAAGGTTCAAAAACATCAGCCATTTGATAAATAGAAAATATGATACAACCCCAGTGCCGAAATTACCTTCGATTGTTTTCAACGTGCCACTCCAAAGTTCCATTTTCTGATAGAGATCCTGCAGGCGAGTTTTGGTCTTTTCCCAAAATTTCCGCCGTCGCCATTTGAACTGCTCATATCCTTGCAATCTCAAGCAAGATCCATCCTGCAGCTTTGTTTTCATCTCCTTCTTCTGGGCCATTGGAGCTGGCAATGCTTTGATCTCCATTATCTCCAGCCATGTTGTCTTCTCATTTGCACTGAACTCAGACAAATCTGGCATCATTGACATCTGGACATCATTTGTTACTGACTGTCTCCGAATTGTAGTTGATTCTCTTCTGAGAGTTGGTTGTCGGCGGAATGTTCTTGTGTCTGTGGTGTTATTTCTCATTCGTATGGTAGCTGCAACTGCTTCAAAACATTACAAATAGTAGCATGTAATAACTCCAATTGAAATAGTCACCTGTTCTAGTCTGTTTGCTTGGAAGTAGTGTTGTAAGATGTTTGGGATTCTGCTGGAGGACATCAAAGTCGCCAGGATTACTTGGATAGCTTTCCTGGTAAAATTCGACTCCGGCTTCTTCCCAACCTTCGGAGCGATTACTCTTCTTTTTGGCACCACCAGACATTATTTGTCGCGATTGTTTAACTAAAACATGTAATTGCCACTAGTAAGCAACAAACAAAAACCAGGTAAGTGCTGATTATTCATACATCACTTTTGCATTATAGATTAGATTATGTTTAATCATGATTATTTATTATTCAGCCGCTAAAATGTTTATCTAAATCCGAAAATCTAATCATAATTTATCGCACCCACAACACCTGACACATAAATCAACAACACCGTCATTTCCGCCATTTCTGTCAGGTTGTTGCAGTTTGCTGCATTTTTCCATTGAAGACCTGCTACAGAGAGAGTACCGCTTGTAACACTTTTCTCTTTTGCGAATAATTATATTGTTTTCAGTTTCTTACGGTTGTATTTCCAAAAAAGCATTCGACACAATTTAGAATAATTGAAACTGTACTAACGAATAGTAGCTCACTGTGATTTTTTTGTGTGCCTTTAAACAATGAGCGGGCCATATAACCGTAAGAAACTGGCAATACTATACGATACCTTCACTATGAAGGGATTTTATTTTAAGAGCCCTCTATCAGAAGAAAAACAAAGTAACCGGCTAATTCAAAAATGGTAGCGCGTCCTGGTGGCCAAAATTATAAGCTTTTTGCCCAATTCATAATTTGTGTAATTATCTTTTCTTTGGGAATAATTAAAACACTGGCATTTTCTTCCTATACAATACTTTAATTTGGCAAACATTTGACATCCCAATAATGTGCAACAAGGTTGATTTCTTATCAGTCTAATTACATACATTTCTGTATGTGATGCAACATGCAAGTGGACGAATTTCAATTATGTATTCTCAACATACCATATCAACTATAGTTTCTTAAATAGATACTCTTGCTTTCAACAAATTGCATTACACGTAATATACTGTATCTCTATTCGTGAATCTATTTTATTTATACAAATATCCCCTTTTCTACACCCACCTTGGAAATAATTATCTCATGGCTTCAATTTAAAAACTTTGATTGCACCCTATTAGAAATAAAGGATCATTCCAATTGACTTTTAAAACATTCTACATATGTTGCTTATGAAACAACAGTATTAACACGATAACTTTTCCAACAATTGCAAAATATTTGCTTCTTAAAACTGGCTGCTTATACTTGAATTTTAAAATACATCGTCGTTAAAATTTAATATGCACTATAATCAGTTAAATTCAAATTCCACATCATTCATGTGTAAAATTCAGAATTCAATCTAACGTGGTGGGGGTAGAAATATTGATATAAAATTCGCGTTTGAATGATTCAAAGAAACGAGTCTTCCTTGGAAACTTGCAACTATTTTGGCATAATTAACCATTTATTCCATATTGATGAATCGTCTGAGCAACAGAATTATAAAAAAATAAATATGTCTTACTTATGAATGAAAAAGTGATATACTTATAGTATATTTAATTATTTTCTGTTAAAATTGATTGTTTATGGATCAGTCCTCCAAGGTGTAAAAAAATAATGCATGATACATTCTAGTATACTTAAACAATATCTGCAAGTGAATTAGATCTTCCGAATTCTTAGTCTGCTATAAAATGTAATTGATCAAATATTGCACTTTATGGAATAATTACGTTTCACTCAAAATCGATGCTTTCACTTATGGCAACATCATAGCTTACAATTAAGTTATATAACTAACCGACTCGGCTTATGGGGCCGATCTGTCTCGTTTTTACAAGTTGTGGACTAGATTTCCGCGAGTACACATTGAATTGACCTCTGTTTTGTTTCACCTACAGCTACCAGTTTGCAACCAACAAATGTGGTGTAAATAATCATCCCGTAATATCAAATCTCATTGAAATCGATGCGAATCGCACACCAAATAAGCCGATCATTCGCTTAGGTGTGAATGTTGTTGTTCTTCAAGCGCGGTTCGTCGAAGTGATTGATCTCCAAGCTGCTCATGCTGCTCAGCGACGTATAAGAGTTATTCACTATATGCGGGGCTTCGTTGAATTCGTCGAGCTCCTCGATGTCCGCAGGCGAAGCACCCGCGAGCAGGAAGTACTGTTCGGAGCGCGTTGGCCAGAGCAAATGCGCCATCACACAGTACGCAACGCAATCCGCAGAGTACGTAATACCCAGCAGCAGCTTGAATCGCCACAGCGCGGACACGTGCAGCGCAATTAATGCTAAGATTGGCAGGTAGATGAACCACACCAGGCTCGACGCGCCAAAGTGCAGAAGAAAGTTGAGCTTCTGCGTGTTGTGCTCGTAGAGCATAGTTGTGCGCAGCTCGTATAAAAACCATATCATAATCAGCGATCGGAACACAATCATTAGCCATCCAGGCCAAGTCTGATACTCGTCAATGTCTTCAATTATATCGACTTCCGTCTAAAACAGAAACAATTGCAATTACTAACTTTCCTGCTACTTTGCTCTACAATTGTATTATGATTAAGTCTGCCACAATGTGTTTAACATTCTATTGCTGCTTGTTTTTACTATAACTTCATTACATGCTTGACTAACTATTATTGCATGTTTTATGCATAATGGGAATGAAAATCAATACTTAAACCTATGATAGAGACAGTTAATAATTGGTATCAAATTGTACAATCACTTACCAAGTTCCACACATACAATAATATGTGGACAATGCCATAACACAACCAAATAGCAAATACTAGAGGCTTCCAAGTCAATTCTAATCTGGTTACAGCCCATCCTTTAGCCAATAACAGCAATAATAACATGAATGAAGTCTAAAACAAGTAAAATCAATAATGGTACTAAATAAACAAAGACTGGGTGAGCAAAAATCTAGTCAAAACAAGTTAAATTCTCTAAAACTCTTTTTTGCTCACTCAAGATAGGTGAATAAATACCAGCTTTAAAAATAGTACTCAGATATAAACATCAATATTTACCCTTGCTAATATATCAAATATATCACCAGCCATTGCAAGTTTGGGATATCCCATGCCATCCAGTGAAAACTTGAGTGTGTGTATCAAAATCAAGCACAATGCTATAAAATCCAGTAGCAAGCTGGCTGTGAATAATTTTGTAACTGGATGTTTCTGAATCCTCACTGCATATAATTGTAATGGCACTAATACCATGTAGCACAGCCAAAAGAGGAAATACAATTCCAGTGTGTTTTGTCTATCAAATGAAAACTGATAAGACAGGGTGCTGAATGAAGATATATTAGGATTTCCATTCACAAGCCACAGATCATATTCCACTTCAAAATTTCTGGCTAAATCATAATGATTCCATTCACATGTTGTCCTATTTCTGTAGCATGCCACAAATGAAATATACCAAAATGATGGTTGCTTCAAATCTTGTATCACATATGTTAGCTGATAATCTTTTACCACATTCCATGGTGTGTCTTCATCAAAGCACAGCTTGCCTTTGGGGCACGGTACACGTCGCAAATAGTCATTGCCATTAGGGCTACAGTGCGAATCAAATGCCTTGGTCTTAAGCTGGGCGAACATTCGGCGGCACGCTTCTGTCTTGTTGTACAAGACATGATTCTGATAGTAGTCTAGAAAGTTAGACCTATCTAGTACAGCAAAGGTGATTGGTTCTGGAAAATTCTGGTTGGAGGTGATATTGCCGAAAATATAGCCATGCGTGTTATCTCGTTGGTGCAAGTCCGTTTTTTGGAATCCAAACTTGACTAGAAACTTGAAGAAGTCTCGGTTACGAAAGGTTCCTTTCAAATGTGTTGCACTAAGTGGCCAGCAACAACACAGTGTCACCAAGGCAAATGTGAACAAATGCCTTTGCATCTTGTATGGTAAAATATGTTGTTCATAGATGCGTTTTTATGGATACAGTTTTAATACTTCTTGTAGCTGACTCTAACTATCCATGCAGCTCAAATGTCTTCGAAGCATCAACTGGGCACGCTGCGCAAACACAATTCTCCCAATTCTCTTCTATTTCCACAGTTTCACCTATCGTACTCACTATTTGTTTCAGCCGCAGTGGCAGGCTTACAATTAGAGAAGAATAAATAGGAGCATAAAATTGCAACATATTACTTCTCACAAGCCAATGGCGGCGCTACTGTCTTTACAAGTTAAAAGAATTCAGTTTTCCCGTTTTTCCACAGGTTTTTCATCAAAAAGCTGGAAAACTTCAAGTTTTTCAATTGGTATGAACTTCTGCATCACATAGCAGGTACTGTACATATCTTTCTTACCTAAAGTAAATGGTAAACAAATGATCTTTGATTTGGGTATTAATTTCTTTTGTTTTTGATTATTTTGTGTATAGTCATAATTATGTGTACAATTAGCTCGTTGATGTCCTCCCCATCCTCTTGCCCATAATCTACATCTACAAGGTATCACATTTTATTCCATATATTCAATATGTGTGCAATTAACTCAACTTTTATAGTTACAGAAGTATTATTGGA
>JARJDZ010001810.1:0-29366 GCA_030264555.1 Aleochara sp. GC000083
GAGAGAGTAAGAATGCTGAATGCGATGTGGTATTATTTTGTCGGATATCTGAAAACTTTCGTCAAGAAATTTTTGTTACATAATTTTTAATCAAAAATTGATAAATGTTGCATTTTATCGTTTTAAATAGTTATAATAACAAAACGAATTATTTGTTAATTAGTTGATGGGATTCGTCCGTTTAAGAGACATATTTTTGATTATCTTTTATGAAATTATCAGTGAAAATGTTTTCAATAATGCTGCCAGAAATAATCCGTATAATTATTTCATGGGTACTAAACATGAAACAATGATTCATTGGAACTTTAGTCGCAATATTTTGACAAAATTTCCAGAAACCACTCGTGTTAATAATGTATTAATGACGTTCTTACAAGTTTAAATATTGAGCAGAACATGCAGTTGTAACAAATATCGGAATTATCTAATTGTTGATAATTATATCAAGTTAATTTCTTTAAATATCATTTCAAATACGCCGTTTTATAGATTGCACATCATTTTGATAAGATTATGATAACATTTCAAAAACAAATCCAGTATTCTCATTATATCATAGAAATTTACAATTAAAAAATGGAAGTTACCACAGAAATAAATCTAAAATTTTAATATACCAAAAACATTGATAAATATATGATAGAGGTCTGTGCATCGTAGAAACAAAGAAATTACTTCCAAAATTTCAAGGTTCAAGGCTTCAATGCTAGGATTACTGATTGAAACTGGTTGCTTCAATAAAATACCACATCGACTTTTTCAACACAAAAAAGACAACGTCAATCTCAGCTAATTGCCAGGAGTCGAATACATTAACTCATTTGATTATAAAAATTCCTTTTAATTAATCCTCAAGGCTACACTAGCTAAATAATAAGTTATCGCATATACGCTTAAAATTAACGAGTATTGTCCAATTAGTCGATCTATAACTACGGTTTGATATTATCTAATATCCAGTCTAAGTACAATGAAACCTTCGAATAAACGCCGGGTAATCCCCGCGTGCTGCAAGGATTCGGCCCGAAGGACACGATGCCATATTGAACGTACCTAACGTCTCGCTGAAACGGCTGCACCCTCTGCAGAGGCCCTCCACTATCGCCCCCGCAGGAATCCTTCTCGTTGATTCCACCAGCGCACAATTGCCGGTCGGTGATTTTGGCGATGTTCTCATAGCGACGCTTGCATTCGTTCGGCGCCATGATGGGCAGCTCAACTTTGAGGAGTACGTTGCTTTGCGGGCCTGGAAACAAGGAGCGAATTTGCATCTTGGAACATGAGCGTAAATCCCAACTCACTGTTTTCGGTTCTTCCCCAGCCGGTGACAATGCCTTTATTGAAATTCGGATTCCGTATGGACGCTGGTAGCGGTAAACAAACAGGTTTCACGCTGTCTAAACAAGACAAGGTGATTATACATTCGTACGGACAACAACGACTGAAAAAAGTCGAGTTTCAACACTTACCAATCGACGTATTCACTCTGCCTCGCAGTCGCAGCAGGCCGATGTCGTTGGCGAAAGACTTGACGTCGTATTGCGGATGCGGAATGGCCTGCTCGATTCCCATATCTTGGACGGGTTCCGCGCAAGTCATGTCCCCATCGTAATGCGTCTCACAATCGCGCTCCAATTTGATGTCATATTCACCCAAACGAACAACCGTTCTACAATCAACATCATCTTTAGTTAAATTAGTGATCAATGGATGGACCATTAAACTTACAATCTTCTGGTGCCCAAATTGGTGATGCAATGCGCTGCCGTCAGGATGTATTTATCATTGATCAATGTACCTCCACATCGGAAATTTAAACTTTCCTTCGCTACAAAACAAAACAATCTATGACTTTCTGTACAGGTAACAATTAGTAAACTTACGGCTGACATATCCGAGAAGAGCCATCCATGGAAACTCAAACAAAGCAGTCACATTCCCATTAAGGATCTTATCATCAGTTTGAATGATACCACAACCCTTTTGCGGAAGTAGATACGCATTCCGATGCTGGGACAATTCATCCATATCACCTCCACCACCTCCTCCGTTGTTGTTACTGATGGGTCCACTGGGACAACACACCTTCACATCCGTAATATCGAACCCGCAGCGGTAGTCCATCAGCAGCTGGCGGTCGGCTGTGGAGAGCGGCTTCGGCGCGTTCTTCAGGAAGTTGATGATCGGCTGGCAGGAGTGGATCTTCGTGCAGACACCGGATCCACCATCCGGCGTGCGGCATCCATCGTCATCGATGGCCCACTCTGGAAAAGTAATGTCTTCTTTGAACGATTGCAGCCGCGCCGTCCCCGGACGCATTCGCAAGCGGGTACTAATCTACATTTCTGATTGGGGTTCGCTCGGACATTTCGCTACGATATTTGCGCAGAACTTACGAGCGTGAACGCATGCCAGCGACAACAATGCGACAACAGTCGCACGTGCGTCGAATGCAAGCATTGCAGCAGCACAGAATCACATCCAAAGTTGGTGTTCACTCGCGCAGTTTTGTGTGCACGCTGAGTTTGTTGCGGATTTGACGTCGAAGTCGACGTCGTCGTCGTGGACCGCGTTCAACGATAAAAACTCGTCCTCGATGCGTGGACAAGACGCGCACGGTGCGAATGTTGGCCAACTACTGGCCGATCAGCAGCACCCGAATGACGGGGATCCGCTGGTTTGTGCGAGCGGACAACAACAAGTCGAATAACTTGGGTATTCCGCCTTGAGTAATAACATTTTGCTGTATTAATGATTGGCACGTAAAGCGTTTTCGAATCGTTCGCTTCGTTCCGTTCCTTTCTGCACAAGACACATGCTTGCAAATCATCTTGGAAATACATGGAAGAACTAGCAATCTATGGAATTGGGAACAAATTAATTGGTTGCTTAACTACATTAAACCTTGCAGAAATCCATAAATACCATATCTATTACTTGACTGTACTTCATTGAATACTCATTGTCAGCATGGGTTAACGAAAATCTAACCACTTAATTTGAAATTGATTGGAACTAATTATACTTTGAGTTTCGGCTGGGCCTCCAACGGAAATTCCTAATAGCATGCATCAAAATTGCGCTGATAACTGTTGATAAACCGTGTTTGGTTGGAACAAACGAATTATCTGTAGCTGCCAACTGTTGTGTAGATCCAGTCCAAATAATTTAAGATCCTCGTGTGCACATTCGGAAGGCTGACAGCATTGCAGACCTGTGGTCCTGTTGAGATTACACCGTATTGATAGTAACGGACGTCTGTTCCTACAGGAGCGAACATCTGCAGTGGTCCTCCACTGTCTCCCATGCAACTTAGGGAGTCAACCCCTCCGACACAAATGTGATTGTCCGTCAAATTGATATTGTTGTACACCCCGCTGCAGTTCTGTTGATTGATCACCGGGAGATGTGCCTTTTGTAAAATATTGCTGCTTGATCCTGAAGACAAAACATATGTTATGGTTGGATGCACCCCGGATAAAGGTAACTTACCAGTTCCTGTGGTTCCCCAGCCAGTTATTGTAACCCTCATCAAATTTACATCACGCATGTTTTGTTGGAACGGCAGACATATTCGTTTTACATTCTCTGAAAGTAAGAAACAAGGATTCAATTGCAATGACCTTCAAATGTCCTTCAATGACCTTCAATTTTGATAAAATTAATATCCCATAGAGGGAGGGTTGTACGTGTGAATTACCTGAACTTAAATTTGCTGGTCTGGCAAGCCGAATGAGTCCGATATCATTCTGGAATCTGTCCGATTGAAATTCCGGATGTGGTATGATTTCCGCCACCTCGATATCTTGCACTGGTTGCGCGCAATACCTTATCCCGGTCGATGACACATCACAATCTGTTTCGGTGGTCAAATCGAATTCTCCGAGACGCACAAACGACCTGGAAGAATAAAAACTTGTCCTGAAATACGGAGATAACCTAAAAAATAATGTCTGACTTACAAGTTGTCAGTTCCCACACCGGAAATGCAATGCGCAGCTGTCAAAATGAATTCGTCCGATATCACACTTCCGGCACACAAAAACTGTGTCTCAGAACCTGTAAGGATTCAACAAATTACTTACAATCCAAGAGTGATATTACTTGTATGATTTTACTTATGTTGTATGCTAAGCGCGCCATCCACGGAAATTCGAAAAGCTGCGTTATATTGCCATTAAAAATACGATTGTCCGAATCGATGAATCCACAGTCATTTTGATTCGCCAATGGGTTGATTCGTGGTCTTCTGGAAGGTCGGGTACTTCGCCAAAGAAAGCTGCGATCAATGGTGCTCGCATTCACAATTTGATTCTCAGCAGTAACATTATCATCTTTTCTTCGAACTTCATTGTAACTGTAAGTACAATATCAATATAATTCGGGAATTCACAAAATGGATGACACTCACATGAACCAACTTGCAGCGAGGGCAAGCGTGATGATGACGATCGTGCTAACACTTATCATTACGATGTTGACTAGTTTTGCCATTTTGTGAGGAAGAAATAAATAAGAAGTGAACTGTTACGATGAAAATTGCGCGCCAAACTGGAAGTCATCAATGAATGCGACGTCAATTTAAATGTGTAGTCTACGCGGTTTCAAACCATGAGTCAATCACATAAAAACGTAATTAGTTTGCATGCGAACTGTAATTCGAGTGAACTTAGTAGACTGGATGAGTGCGGATGTTAAGCAGTAATTATAATCGCGTGTTGTTATCGGTGACACTTTCTGTGGCCGGTGCATGTTGAAGTTCTAGGGAGGGAAATGATTTGCGAGACGCGTCGATTCCGAATTGTGCATTATTCTGAAATGAATGGTGTGCAGAAACCACGAGTGACGTCCGTTTCTGTGACGTTGTTTTAATGATAGAGTAAGTTAATGATATAGTTTTCTGTCCAGTTTCCGATATGATTCATTCAAGTGACAATGATCGTTAGAGAAATCTAGATTATTGAACGTAATCAGATTCTTTGAACAAAAAGGTCATAAACTTGAATGAAGGTCATTATCTTCAATGAAGGTCATAATTTTAGCCCTCGCTCCAGGCTTTGGATTTTGAGGAACCTTGGATCAAAATTTGTGGTTTTTCACAAGAATTCTTTAATTATAAGTTTCGGGTTTAAAGCAGGACATTGATCTATTGGCATCCCTGAATTCACTCAAAACTGTTTTGACCCTAACCTAAAATTTTAAATTGTTTGTAAAAGTTGAAGGATTTTGAAATCAATTTTCTACATTTGGAATAACTGTAATTCTACAATGATATTTTTTTTAACTTGTAGGAGTAAAAAATCGGATGACTTCTCACATTGCACAAAAATTTGAAAATATAACTATATGCAACACAATATACACGTTTTGTATGTGATGCGCAATTTCATTCATTTTCTTGTCAAAATTTGAATTAAAACATGATACAAGTTAATTTCACGTTGTTGTTCATAATGTGTGACAGTAAAATGAGTATTGGGTAGAAAAATTTATAACAAATATTTCTTATTATAAGAGGAATTGTTCATTATATGGTGCAATATGGATAAACAAACTTTCAAACTAAAAATTGCATATGTAAACTTACCAAAAATCAAGTAAAATGAACAATTAAAATTTGTATTTTTAAAATGACATTTAATAACCAAATAAACACAATACTTCACAAGCAAAACAAGCAATAAACATTAATTGTACGCTGTTTGCTACTGACTGGTTGTTGTTCGCGTTTCGACAATAAAATTATTCAAAAATCATACCAAAACTCAAAACTTAATGTAATGAATTATACATTGATTAATTGCTATGTTTACAAATATGCAAAATTACACAATTGGCAAGGTTTTCCTCGTTCGAATGAATTTGGAATAAATAAAACTGAGATTAATCAGATATAACACGCAATAATAATTACAAAAATTATTGCTCCTTTAATGAGTCATACATTATAACGAATTATATTCCAATTGTAATTTAAAGTGTGCATTTGCTAATTATCCATAATCGTTAGTTTATTTCTGATTAATATTCAATGGTCGCAACCTTAGTCATAAATTTATTCATACAAATAAGTTGTTTCATTGACGCAATTGTAAATCACAAATTTGACGCCAGAGATTTGATTAAGAAGCCAAGAATTTATATTTACACGGGTATTTTACATCAGAGAAAACAGCTTCGACATGTTAGGTCATTGCTTGTGCTGGAAAGGAGATGTTAGAATAAAATATGCAGATTCAAACGGAAATAAATAACTATATTGCTACATACATCATAAAATACGTTCTTTATCACATTCACGGTTGTTTGGACGTTTTTTACTCGATGGGAGCGTTTCATCAATCTTGGAATTGTTCAACGTTTAATATTGTCCAGAATCCAGTCCATGTAATGCGAAATTCTTGTATAGATGCCTGGCAATCCTTCAGACCCACAATTCTGTGGCCCATATGATACAATCCCATGTTGGACGTACCTCATACTTGTGTTAACGAAATTATTGTAAAATAACGGCNGCAATTACCTGTCTCGGTGACTCCCCAACCGGAAACGATCGTCTTCTTTTTTTCCAAGTCGTAGTCCGCGAGGTAACCAATTGGCAGACAAATTGGTTGAATGTGAGCTGCAAGTCAGACAAATATTTGTCAACCGGATGCTATTTTCAATGTTTGTAAGTGACTTACGAAGATCCAGATTGACTGGTGTTGCAAGTCGAATCAAGGCGATGTCGTTTTCTAATGTGGTCGTTTTGTAATCGGGATGAATCAATAGGTCTTCAATGTAGAAATCCTGGACTGGTGGTGCACATACTCCTGTGATTGGATCGCAATCGTATCGTAGTTTAATGTTGTGTTCTCCTAATCGTACACCGACCCTGAAAAAGAATTCTTTATCAGTCCAGGAAATAATGTGCAATCTTGATCAGAGTATACTTATATCGAATAGACTTTTTAAAATAAAATAATAAGTTTGTCCGTGTTAAAAATATGAAAATACATGATTGACTATAGGCAACACAATTTACACGTATTGATCCTTCTGATGTAATGTTAAATTATTTTTTCCAGAACTATTTTTTCGCATCCTTTAAGTTTTTACAAGAATTTAAAAGCATTTATAGCTATAATTACCTTATAAATGATTTCTTAGTGAATATTGTGTTGTCTATAATCACGTTGTTAAAAAGTTTTTTCCATGGAGCAATTTCTACAATCACTTACATTGTTATCTCGGAAGCACAATGAGCTGCTGTTAACACGTACCGCTCATTAATGAGTGATCCTGCGCATCGATACACGAATCCATCCCCTGCAAAAATTACACATAAAAACTGGGCATTTGAACCATTTTAATGCTTACTTGTAGTGTATATGATAAGGGCCATCCAAGGAAATTCACTGACGGATGTTTGGGTGCCTCCGAATATGCGGTAGGAATGTTGAATCCTACCACATCCATCGGACGATGGTAGCAATGCCAAATTCTTGTGAGAACTCACATCCGGTGGATTACCCTCCTCTTTCTTCATACTGAACGTTGGTGGCATAATTTGCTCTGTGGAGAGTACCTCCACGGGCATGGTCATCGGAGTCTCCGAAGACTCCATCGACGTTGAAGTCAAGCAGCATACTTTGGGTATATCGCCATTGAATCCGCATTGATACTCAATTATCTCTTGAATCACATATCTTGGTCGCGGTTTTCGTGTGCTGTTGAGCAACGCCACGAAGTGCGGACACTCTTTTATTTCAATGCATTCCCGAGATGTTCTGCACTCTTTATCTACAACAAACGAATGTATAAATACAAATTGCACCAAACTAACAATAAGAACGTTCGAACTACAATACAAATATTTTTTGACAATGATTTAAATTAGATTAATGTAGACAACCAATCATGCAACAGCTGTTTGTATCAGATTGAAGTTATGAACCATAACCTACAAATAAAAAACTTACTGTATCTGGTCCGTGGTGCAGCATGGGTTAAATCTCGAAGTGCCGACAGGACCATCAAGATACCAACTACATTTAGCCAGCAACACATTTTATGCATCAATTGCAATGGTTTGCTGGCGTTCGCGGAGTTAAACCAACAATATTCTTGTAATAACAACACGTGCACTTGCTTATCAACACACTTCACTGGAGTCACAGGTACTGGCTGGTGTTTGAAGTGGTGCACGTTTAATATTCTCGTTGAGGAAGGTAGTGAATCAACATATGATAATAAGGTGGGGGTTTCAAGCAAAAACGTTGACCAAGGGTTTGCATGGGTAATATCCCCAGACCTTTTACAACAGCAGGTCAGTTTGAGGCTGTAAGAAGGAAGGATTAGTCGGGAATCCCAGAATGGTAATGAGACCTTATGCTTATTGATGTCTGTAAATAATGGAAACCGAGATTCTTTTGTAGCCTTGGGACAAAGACCCAATAAACTTGGGATTCCCCACTCTCAGAGTGAAATCTATTCAAATTGCATCATAAAATTGTGTCTGTAGGTAAATTCGAGGAAATTATATCTATTTATCACAATGCTCAACAATTTCATAACAATCAACAAAAAATCAACTTGTTTCGTTATACAATAGCAAAATATAGTACTGTAACAACTGTTTTCAGGAGAAGACCTCTAGATTGGAATTGTAGTCCCAATTTTGATCTTCAATGTATCACTCAATCACCGCACTTCAATTTCCGGATGGTCAGCATTATTTATAGTAGGAGCGCGTCCACGACGTTGCAACAAATATTCATAAGGACGGACACTGAGTATATTCTCTTCAGCTTTCGGAATTCCGGGTAATTTATCACTATTTTGCACTGTATTTTCGTATGGAAGTGTGGTCGCATCTGGTGGGGCCGTCTCCACGGTGATATGAAAATTGGGACGCTCATTCGAAGCTTCCGGTATGTATACAGGTAACCTTTTCAATCTGGGAACCTTTCTTTGAACCTTCACTGATTGTTCCACTTCATCAAAGTTGGGTTGATCATTCAGATGCATAATCATGACTGGAATTGGTTTCGGTTTCGGAGTTGGTTTCTTGACATGTTGAACCATTTTAATTTTCTGAGGCAGTTGGCCACAGCAAATTTGTGGATATCCATCAGCAAAGCCACACTCCTGGGCGCGTAGATACTTCACAATGGAGGGCCGCAATGGTTTCCGTAGCGATTTGATGACTGACATCACTGGTGCACAATCCCGGATTCCGACGCATTTCTCAGATGGATTTCTGCAAACTCCATTGCTTGCTGAAACAATAGAAATCAATGGTTAATCGTTGATTGAAATCTTAGTTGTTGTTGGGTTGTTTATACATACCATGCGTGCAGATAAACAACGACAGAACGATAAAGAAACGTAAAAACTTCTCCATGACGATTGGTGCGCAACGAAAATGTAGCAAATTTAAACTTCGAGGTTGTTGACTGGATTGCACTGAATGTTGCGTACTGAATGCTGCATTTTAGTGAGTGTTCGCTTATATTGTTAAGGGACGCCGCTGAAGTGGGGGCTTTGTGGCCGTCGATGATGTGAGGAAATTCCTGAATTGATAGATTTCCCGATCTGGCGCCCTCATGGGTGGCGTTCCCAAGTGGCCATTGTGCGGCTGTTGGGTGATATAATAAAATCCCAACAATTAAGGGTTGAGCACATTTCTGGTAAATCCATTACTGGTACTTAAACTGGGGAATTTTAATCCGGTTTGTGGGTTTGTGTCATTATATTTATTGAATTGTTATCACAACTTCGGTTCACATCTTTTAGTACGGTTTTCAAGTGCTAACATTTTTATGGTTTCAGGTTATTCAAAATCCAATCCATGTAGTAAATGGTTCGTGTATAAATTCCGGGCTGGCCTTTGATTCCGCAATGCTTCGGTCCATAGGATACGATACCATGTTGCACATATTGCACATTTCCGTTAATATTGTTTTCGACAATTAATGGACCTCCGCTGTCACCTTTGCAAGAATCTTGGCCGTTGGTTCCACCAGCGCAGAATTGTTTCTGGGTAACGGTTTCATACTTTTTCGAAATATTTCGGCAGTTCTGGTTGGATAAAATTGGCAGGGATACCTTCAAAAGATCAGCACTACGATAACCTGAAAAATATCATTTTTTAAATTTCTGGACAACTCATCTCATTTAATCTTCTTGTTTGGTTCATTTGTAGTCATTTGTAATTAACATTTTTGCACTTATTGCATGCATATACTTTGGATTTTTATGCTTTCCCATTTTTTTTTTTTGAATTAAGCAATTGATTGTGAAATTACCTGTTTCTGTGATACCCCAGCCTGATACAATTCCAAATTTTGCATCTAAAGTTTCATCAGCAAGTTTTCCAAGTGGCATACAAACTGGATGAACACCTAAAATAATTATTAACAATTATAATTCAAATTAGCCAAAATGAATCGTTATAAATCACACTTACTTGTTGTAATATTGGCAGGTTTAGCAAGACGAATTAAAGCAATATCATTCTGGAAAGTTGACGCTTCGTATTTCGGATGCACGATGTAATTTTCAATGAAAAAGTCCTGAACTTCCGGTGCACATCGTCCTGTCGAGTCATCGCAGTCGCGTTCCGAATTGATATTATTCTCTCCCAATCGAACTCCAAAAACCGTTGACATCTTATTCCTATGAAACCATAACCGAAATTAATATTAAAATTCAAAAATCAAATTTGTAATAATATCATACCTTTGAATCCGCATTAAACAATGCGCTGCAGTCAAAACATATCGTTCATTAATGAGCGAACCCGCACATTGAAAGTTCAATGTTTTATCTATAACAAAAAACGTTAAATAACTTTCTTTTATAAAAACAGAAACCTGTAATCGTTATTTTCTTGAAATGAGTATTTGAAATTTACCGGTTTGATAAGCAATAAGGGCCATCCACGGAAGTTCCGCCATAGTGGTTTTGGAGCCTCGAAAAATCCGGAAATCCTGTTGAATCCTGATACATTCATTTCCCTGAGGTAGCAAATGTAAATTCGGATTTTTTGACACATCTGATGGTTGATTGTCTTTGGTTTCTTCAAGAGGGGAATCAAGAACAAAAATATCTTCTTCCTTAGATTTATTTTCCGTGGACTGAGGGTTTGTTTGTTGGATGCAACACACTTTTGGGGTGTTTTGGTCGAATCCACATTGATGCTGGAGGATTTCTTGGATGATATGTCGCGATAGTGGTCTGTTTGTGTTGTTCAGCAGCTGGGCAAAACGTGGGCACTTGTGAATTTCCACGCAGATTTCTTCTCCCGTTGCTTGACATGCTTCTAAAAAAGAAAAAAATCTTTAGTAAAAAATTGCTGGGAATTTGAATTTGAATTGTAGGCAACTTTCAATACACATGAGCATTAACTCAATCACGCATTTATCAGCTTTTATTTGAAGAAACTTTCATTTAAATCATGAATTATTTATAATATTGCAGTGTATTGTTGCAATGAACACTTACCGAATCTTCTGAATGGTGCTGTGTTGACGGTTTGAACCAATATTAGCATTAAGGTTAGAATTGTTGTCACTCTACAATTTAGAACCATTTTGATGATTGTTAAGTTGTAAAATCCGTCATAAAAGTGTGTTAACGATGAGTGCTTCGGTAATTGTGGACGCGTCTGTGGTTCCTGAAGAACTGAGAAGTCCCTTCAGAGTTGAAGGTCTGAATTTAGGTTTGAAAATGTGTACAGGGAATTCCAACATTCAGGCAGAGGGTTTCATGGGTTTCATGGTGGTCTACTACCTGAAAGATAACTCAGAAATTATGATAATGATGACTCAAATGCAAAATGGCAATAAATGATACTTTCAAGCAATAATTTAACATTTGGAGTTTGATCAAAAAAATGAGGTTAGGTTTATTTTGATCATTATAATGAGCACAACTTAAATTAATTAATTATTTTTTAGATAAACAAATAATACAAACATAAATAACGTGATAAAATATGGACATCAAATTTGGAAATGGTCGTCCAAATGTTATTGATTGAACAATTACAATCAATTTGCATCAGGAAGTTGCACAATAGTTTCTGCATTGTTTGGTTCAAGAGTCTCATCTTTGGGCGCACTAACCGCACCTTCATTGGACTCTTTCAAATGAATCCCCAACAACTCACAAATACTAGTCTTGAAGTTCGGATCACGAAGAAGCAACAGAACGATAACGTAATAACCGCTCAGATGCCAAAAAGTCGCGAAATGCGCAATAATGATACTTTTCTTAATCACACTCATCACGAACAATGAAACTACGAGGACATGAGCCACTAGAAACAATGTGACGATATGCAAACGCAACGCTGCGTTTGGATACAACTTTTGGCACTTGATGATGCGATAGCATTGTTTATGCAGCCAACGGATGATGAGCACCACCAGGTTGATGAAGAAGGCGATCAGGAGTATCGCTTCGACGTAGCCGTTGAAAGTCATCATCTTCCAGAAGATGATGAAGACGAAGATTGTCAGCAGAGCGCTGTAGAGGCGTTCGAGGAACTTCCGGAACGCCGTCTTTGTGCACGTCATCATTGAGTCTGTGAGTAGCACGTGGAGGAAGACGAAGGTGCAGTTGTAGGAAAGCAGCCACAAATTTGCGCAGATCATACGCGCGAGAAAGCCGTAATCCTGGATGTTTAAGAGATGCTCGATGGGGTAGAGAATGTTGTGTGTAGTCAGCTCGTAGATGATCCAATTCGTGAGGACGATATTCGTACGCGATTTGAGCCGTTTGCTCTTCAGCATCGTGTAGATGATCACCAGGTGTGCGATGATGCCGAGGAGGATGATGCCGAAATTGATGAGTTGCGAAACGGAGCGCGGTTGGAACCATGCGTTCGTCGTGTTTTCGTAGAGGATGATGTTTGTTGGTTCGATCGCCTCCAGGAAGTCTTCTTCTTCGGACATTTTGATGATGAAGAGATGCACTCACACTACGCACATGAAATAAACTGTGAATGCGGTTCACGCAACTTTTCGGTTTCTTTGTTGGTAATTATTTGATGAGCAATTTCGTAGTAAACCTGGATCAAATTAAGTTTGTCTGGCAAGGAGTCGCGCACTGCGTCTGGTTAATGATCGACTTCCGACTTTAGTGTATGTCGCTTGTGCTGCATTCCCGACGTAGTACGATAATAATTTTATTATGAACTCTGAAAGAACGCGTTATTTGCGCTTATTAAATAAACTGGAGTTGCTGTTGGTGGGTCGGCCGCAGCATTTCTCGGCTGGTCAAATGCATTGATGATGAAGTTCAAAAGCAGCATTGTCGACTGCTTTTTCTTATCTGTATTTAATAGATATGGTTTAAATAGTGGTGGACCTTTTATATGGCCGGGTCACAATGATAACGGTTGATTCAATGAGTATTTGAGATTTTCTAGGAATTATAGACTGGAATATAAATCAAAATATTCGATAAATTACATAAGGAAACAGAAATAATGAAAATATGGGGTAATTTTATCAAATTTAATTCTTTCTAACTGTCTAATTGGATATTTAATTTATAGGAAATCAGAAATGAATTAGCAGTTCATGGAAAACTATGCAACAAATAATTATTCAAGTACCTTGAATTTATTTTTGCAATATTTTAATTTCTACGTAGTTAGGTGGAATAAGGAAAATTAAATCTATAAAAACGAAATATGATTTGTTTTTATAGAAACTTCAGAAAATACAACCATTATGCTTGTTTGCAATCCACTAAAGAATTGAAAATGAAACAAATGCCAAGTGCATCTCATTAAATTTAGATGAAATTATACTAAAAAGTATTATTTCAGTACAAAAACATAACTAAACAAAATGAATCAACACAAGAAAAATTTGGTAAAACACTGCAGATAAGATGTACCTTTAATTGGGTTTAAATTTCATTAATTTATAGTTGAGTATCTACTATTACAGTTTTATTCTCTAATTAAAGGCAAATTTGCAAAAAATAACAGGCAAAATTGTGTAATTTCAAAAATTGCAAATATTCAAACTTCTAATAATATTAAAGTAATCTGTAAGGTGTAAGAATTCTGCAAAGGTTTTCTGTTCTACTTTGATTTAACTCGTATAGATGCCTCCACTAGTTCAATTTTTGCGAAACTGATAACATTTGCAATTCTAACATTGTCAAATTTATGAAATGAAATGAAATGAAATAAGAATTCTTTCTCTGGGTATTTTGGAAAACTTGGGGACTTATTCTCTTTTGATATTGTTGAAAACTTCAAATTTGTCGCAGATTACTTGGAAGTTACACAACATAATTAATTTTTGTTTTATAGTTTGCAATTTATTTTACTTATTTTGCTTATCACAATTTATTACAAAATAAACCTCAGAATAGAACGATTGTTCATTTAGAAACTGACAATTTGATGAATTATGTTGTTGTTATGTTATAATTTTATATTTTTCCGGTAAAATATTTCTGGATTTGAAAGGTAAATTTGTATAAATATGTAATAATGACAGTGCTAGCTAATAGAATCAAAGAAAACAAATAATACTTTAAAACAATACAAATTACCAGAAAGATCTTTGACTTCCAACACTGTAATTTAGGTTGCCTATATTAAATAGTAGATATGATTATATGCGGAATTAAATCCTGAATTTTTCCATAAGGACCAGATATTATACCTGGTTTGTCTGCATTGTTCATTATTCTTATTTAATAACAAATAGACATGTTCAAAAATAACACTTCTAGTTTAGAACTTGAGCTTTGTTCTTTTCTTTGTTAACAAACGTTCAAATTGACATTGCCATCTGTGAAAAAGTGCATTCTGCTGTTAGATTCATATTTGCTCATTTCCCACACAAACCCATCAGACACATGAAGGCAAAGAAAAAGTCCAAAGATTTGTATATTTACATAGATTTCGTGGAATCGGCGCGTTTAAAATCGAGGGAAAAAGGAGAGATGAATGGAGCGGGAGAAAAAGTTCAAACGCACCGATTATAAATAATTTACTTTACGGCTTCTATTATCAAGGCGTGCAGACGATGGATGGACGGATGGTAGGAATCGAGTCGGATTGCAGCAGCGGACGTGGAACATGCGGGGCAGCATGTAACTTTTTCGTCTGGCAGATGCGGAGGAGCACCCGGGTGGCATGCAAAGACTCCGAAAAAAGTTACAAATGATTTCAATATCGGTGAGTGGCGGGCGCAAATCGGCGCGGCGCGCGGCGCCCGAAACGAAAACACTTCGATTGTTTGATTTCGTGGTCGGTTTCGACGAGGCGCGCTGTTTGTACTAGATATATGTTTACATAAAGAGCGGCGCTTCTTTCTTTTTCGTATTTTTTCTATATTTAACTTTCGGCGATTGGCGGTGCGCTACGTGTGGTAATTATTCGGTTCGGGTTTCCGAAATGCTTTCAAATACTTCAAAGTTGCTTTGTAAGTCCACTTGGGGAGATGCAACCGCGAAAAAAGTTTTTTGTGTGCAAATTCGAAACAGTTTGCGAATTGTTGATCGTTGAACTTTCATTTAAGAGTGTTTTTGTGAATCCCCTGGTTCAGTAATGGCCCTGAATTTACTCAATATGTTTGTTTCATTATTGTTTTACCATTGGCAACCAGTTTTACTTATTGACAAACGAACATGTTAGGAAATTATGGCGCCAATTTTGAATTTCTCAACAAAGTTCTCACCAAGAAATTTCCCAAGAAATATTACAAATGAAATGTTGTACTTTTTGTTCATAAGAATCTTTTGGTTTCCGATCATTTCTATGAACCAATTTGTATACACCTATCTATTATCTTCTTCCATTCTTCCAACTTCAAAGAAACATTCTGAATTGCATAAATAATATGTGATTACACATACTAAGGCTAATTCACGAGACAATTCTTAAGCTTTGATGATCTGAGTTGACACTTTCGCCTTACTTCTTAGATCTAGGCTCGAAAAACCAATAGATTTTTAGTTCCTTATAAATCTTTTTGAATGGGAAAAATCATTAGTTCTAGGAAGGAAGTCAGATAATTTCTTCCAATCTGAATCAACCATATTTTATAAGGAAAAAATAGATGAACTTTCAGGAAGATGTCTAAGTAATTGAACCAAATTATCGGAACTAGTTTATCATCTATTTTATAGTGGAATTCTTTAGAATCCAAAAAAGTACAAAATCTCTTTTTAATTTCATTTTATTTTTTGGAAGACTGGTTTAAGTTGTCAGTCATTCATTTGAAATCTCATTGCTTTTTTAATTATACTAATTTTACGAAGGTTTTAATTCTATAAATTCAGTCAACTTCCGAAGATACCCGACAGTAAAATCTGGAAATTCAATTAAAAAACAAATGAAATCTAGCAAATTGTCATTTTTGGGTTTGTTTGATAAATGGACTAAATCCGGAAAAAGTCACAAAATGTCTAAATATGTTCTAGTTCTAAATATGCGCTTGAAATCTCAATGCCTTCAAGTTTAGTAATAAATTCAGTCAACAAAGTATATAACAAAGGATCGTAATTAGACTTATGTTCAGATTATCATTTTAAGTAATCGCTGGCCAAATTGACTAATTTCTTTGGAATCAAAAAAAGTAAAAAATTGCAGTAAGACTGTTTTAATTTATCAATTAAGGATTTGAAATCTGAGTTCTTTCAATTTTCTGAAGGTTAATTTACTTAAGGTACAATAAATTCACACAAATGCAATCTAACAAAGTATCATTTTTTGGTATGACGATAATTGGACTATAGCCCAATTTCTTTAGAATCCAGAAAATGTAAAAAATAGCAATAAAAATGGCTTAAATTGTCAATAAGCATTTGAAATTTGTTGACTGTATATGTTGAAGGTTTTAATTCAAATAATTCAGTAAGTTTTCTGAGATATGATATCAAAGCAATATATTCAGAAAATTTTCCAAAATTCAGCGAAAAATGCAATCTAAAAAAATAATTGTTGAGTATGTCTGATTATTGTACCAAACTCCATCATCTTGACCAATTACTGACTGATCAAAGATTGTAGATTTCTCTGGAATTCAGAAAAGTAAAAAATAACAATAGCTGAATTGCCAATCACGTGTTTGAAATTCTAATTCTTCCTATTTCATTGAATTTATTGAATTTTCTGATTGTACAATAAATTCACTAATGCCCCGTTGCACAAAACATAATTCATGATTAATCAATGATTAATCATAGATTATCTAGTTTTGGATTTTTAATTGACGATTAATCTTTAATTAAAGCATTTTAATACATGTTAGTGATGATCATAGATTAATCGATGATTAATTATTGATTTGATTAGAGATATTTGATGTCACACCATTCAGTGTAGTCGACTCACGAAGATACCTAACAAAAAACAAAACAAATGCCAAATCTACCAAAGGATCATTATTCCTTGATATGATGATCTATATCTGATCTGTATATCCATGACATAACGAATGAACAATTCTAGCCTACCATATTGAAAACAACCATAGATCAAAATGGCGGCCGGATGCAAAAACAATGTTTACAACATCCTCAAATGTGCGCAAATAAACAAAAAGCGAATCGCGCGACATTTACTCTCCTCGCGCTCGCATCGTATCAGCGATGAAGCACACCATGCGCGTGTGGAGATGTCGTCCGCGGGCTGATCCCATTCGTGTCATCGCGCCGTGCGGACGCATCGCGATGCCGCGGCGGAGGCCCCGGCCGCAATTGTTGACGTGCGCCTGTCGAAAAGTTGTAGGCGTATTTGGAGGGGTAGTTGGCGAACCGCCTTCGCCTCCGCTGGCGGCCGCGGCCAGCGAGCAGCAGTCTTGTCGCCGTCCGTCCGTCCGTCGAGCAGACCTGCAGCAGCAGCGCGCAGACGACGACGCCGCAGAACCGAACCGTCGAGCGCGCACCGAACGCATCCAGACGACCGCTCCGTCGAAGCAGAAGAACTTCTTCTATCCGGTGCTGCTTCCCGTTGCGCGCGTGTGATGGTGGCGTGAGCTGTGCGCGTGGTTGCCCGTCGGTCGTCCTCGCATCCGTGTGCAAGTGCATCGCGCCATCCTCATAGCCATCCGGCGCTATGAGGCGTCGCGGCGCCCGACTCTACGCTCTCCTCGCCGTCTGGACATCGCTCCTGCTGGCGCGCTTCGTCACCGCCGACTGGTGGTAAGTCTTCCACACACTTGGTGTGTCTTCTCCAGGTCGTTCTTCAGGTGTTCCTCGTGGTTGATGCATCAATCGTACGATTATCGCGTGAAGGTCTTCTTGGGACACCAGGTCAGGTGGTAGGGTCTTGTAGAGTCTTCTGGCTCAGCTGAAACAGACGTTGCTGGACGAAAACTTGTTTAAGGTGCGTGTAGGGCCTGGATGAAGATACGGCCTTCAAGGTGTGCGCTTCTTGCGCCGTGTGTACCGGGGTTGCTGCGCGTTTTATTATGAAAATTTATTTCGTCCCATCGAGCCATGACACCACAATACATGGGATTCCACTTAAGTCACAGAAACCATGCGCATTTCTTTCTTACTTTGTTTCATGCGTTCGGTATATTTGTAATGGTGGGTTGATGTTATCGTTTATTTGCTTTGTTTCAAAGTTTGTTGCCATAGTCACAAGTTTTGTTGAAAGGGTACCCTTTAGAATACCATCAAATTTTGTTGTATTTTAAAGTTAGCAAAAGTTATTCAAGTTTCTTTTTGAATCTTTAAGGACTCAAGATGAGAAATTAATCATTTTATGACAATGGGTTATTGGGTTTCAAGAACATGAACAAAACTTCAAATCTGTCCGAAATTTCTAGATAAGGCGTTTGTGTATTTGTTTGGTCCAAAAAGTTTTAGTAGAAATTTGATTTTAATAAGCATTTTTTTACTTGAAAATCATACCTTTTGACTCGATTAACTTTTAAGACAAAAAATATCGTTATCTTCATATCTTTACTAACTTTTAAGGTAACAAATATTGTCACTGATATTCACTGACTATTTTAATTAATCTTCTAATGAGATGTCTAATGAATTGGAAGATTAATTGACATTTGATTCTATGATATCATAATACATGAAAATCCACTTCTCAAAAAAGTTGAGTATTTCAAGAAAAGAAACAATGGTTCCATTCTATCAAAAATGTCAGATTTGTTGGTGTGTTATATTTTGATCTGGTTTATATCCCAAAATTAATCTCTTCAGCCTTTTCAGAAAGTTTTACCGGACATTTGTTTGAGCATGCAATTTGATAGCTGCACTTGAAAAGAAAATCTTCTCTTATAACCATCAGCTTTGAGAATTACAAATATTGATATCTTCACTGATTTTATCAAATTGCATTTTATCTTGTTGTTACCTTAATTTCCAAACATTTCCAATTCCCAAACAAATTTCTTCTTTGGGACCATTTCATGCATGACAATTTACAATTTAGTTAAAAAAGTTTTTGAATTTTTGACTACACAAACAATACTTCTATTCTACCAAAAATTTCTGTATTTGGTGTTTTTATTGAATAAGTTTGGATTTGGCTTGTTTGTATTCCAATGATAATCTCTTTGATCTTTGATCTTCATGATCTTGCAATAAGATTCTCTACAAATTTAAGCAGTTTGTGAACTATATTTGAAAATCATACCTTCTTTTACAATCATCAGTTTCAGGTAATAAATATTAACATTCTCAATGATTTTAATCAAGTTGAAAAACAAATTCTAGATCTTAATTGTCTAGTGAATGGTAAGATATATTTTCTCATTGCAAAATTCTTCTTGGAATATATTTGATATGTGCAAATTGATAGTTTTATTACAAAGAAAGTTTTTGGGTGCTCCAATTATAGATGAATAAAACTTTCATTGAAAAAGAAATTCAGAATTTGATGTTTGCACATTTGAATCTGGTTCTGGTTTCAATGAAAAACCTTTTGGTTTTGTCAGTAAGTTTTACAGGAAATCTATATAAAGTCTCTTCGGAATTGTTAAAGATCAGTGCTATTTTTCACCATTGTTAATTGTTAAATTAACTCTGATTTTGACTAAAGTATTGTTTGACTTAATAATTCAGCTTCCTTGAGGCTGTCTCATACATAAATAATTACTATTTAATTAGAAAAAGTTTTACTCTATGAAGAAAAATATGATACATTTAGATCTGGCTTATATCCCAATGATAATTTCTTTGATCTTTGGTATCAAAAATTTGTGAACTGCACTTGAAAAAAACATCATCTTTAACCACCATCAATTTTTAAGATAATAAAAATTAACATGTTTATTTATTTCAATCAAGTTGAACAACTAATTTAACATCCAAGTTGTCATTGTAGTTTACCACTGCAAAATTCTTCTTTTGGACTAATTTGATTCATTACAATGAAAGCTTTTGGGTGTTCACCAAGAAAATTTCCAATTAACCAAAAAATTCGAAACAAGAAATTTGCACATTTGAAATCTTTGTATCCCTAACAGTAATTTCTTCAGGAATCTTAAAAATCAATGCTTTCTTTCACCACTGTTAAAACTGTTTTTGACTAAAATATTGTTTCAGTTGCAAATCCAACTTTCCATTGCAAATTCCTTCCTTAAAATCATTTCTGACTCTTCAGTCAGACATGGAAGCTACCACAAACACAACACTTGTCTTCTAATATCTGCAGTTCAGCAGCCTAATAAAGCATGAGTGATTGGTGAAATCATCCGAAATTAGTAACCTCTTGGATCTTCTCGCACAAGAATCCAGTTTATTTGCTTAAACTTTTACCGAGTGCGCCTTGCGCTCGGTGCGTTATTGCGTTCGGTTGTTGCGTTTCGCGCGCATGTTTATAAACGCGCCTTTCTGGATGCGTCGTTGCGTTGCGTTTTCTTCTTCTTCTGCATCTTCATGCCGTCTGTCTCAAAGGGCTCGCGCTCGCATATTCCAACAGCTAACACACATCGTAGCCCCAGCATGAGTATATGGTATAAGCCAAGCAGGCCGAACGCATAAACCATAAACTATACGACTAATGAGAAGTGCAACGAGACGACGAAAAAGAAACGAAACCTTTCAGCCACTTTTATTTGCTTTTCTTAAAAGGGTAATTAGTATCTGTAAATTCTCTCCTCCTCGGACGGCGATCTTCCGAGCCCCGCGCATTCCCGAGGAGGAGGCATATGCTTTCTAAGCCGCAGCTAGAGAGAGGTATCATTTTCATACGAATGTTCAATTTATCGAAGAGAAATGAGGTGCATTCAAATCTCTCATATTCTCTCATTAAATTTTATAGATAACTAAAGTATTTTAATGAAGATGCACTGCAGTCAATGTCGCCGTTTCGAGTTATATGCAGATATGCATCTGTTGAGGAATTTTCACGTATTTTTCAGCAATGTTTGAATTCTTCGTGAGGTAGAGTTTTGCATGGTTTGTACAGAAAGATTGCAGATTTTTATATTTTCACTGGATTCATGTTTGGAAATTGTTTTTTTTTGTGGCCTTTTTTTGGAGGTTGATGACGTAGTGTGAAAAATGTTATAAACCCCCCAAAAAATTTATTACACAAGAATACATTTCAAAAATCATATATTTTTCAAAAAAAGGAAGGTTCAGCAAAAACCAAGAGGTTTCTCTCAGAATGATGGAAAACTTGGAAATTTTTCAAATTTACTGTGGGAATCGTTATTCAAATTAACATCACATATCACTCGAAAATTCTATGTTTTTCCACGCTCGATATTTCAACATTTTCTTGAAGAATCCAGGTGTGTCCAACTTTTTAGAAACTCATACCCGAATCAAATTAGCACAGACATTATTCGCCAGCAGCCAACAACCTTCATATAATCTGTTCGGTTCTTGTGCAAAAAGATATTGTCTGCTGGCCGACAACGACCATCATCGTCATCCTCATCTGCCTTTGATTCGGCACACATCCGCCGCTTTTTCCAAGAGATGCAGCAAGCTGACACAAAGCTCGACCGACCGCAGAATACCGCATTCATTGCCGTATGTAAAAATGCATGTAACATGTAACATTCTGGTAATTTATGTGAAATTGGAGCCGACGTTAAATGGCTCGTTCAGCCGTGCTAATCGACACATGTAATGTAATTCAGTCTTTCGGCAGTAATTAAGCAGGCGTTCTTTTTCTTCTTCTTGCAGATTCTCATCTGTCATGAACTTGTACTGGGAAAATTTCTTGATATTATAAATGACAAAGAATACCATTTGGCTTTGGTGGAATAGATTCATAAAGGAATATGTCTGTGCAGATTTTCTGGAAGAAGATCTGCAAGAATTTTTTAGACATTTAAAATTGTTTTTGTATGCAGCCCTGAAAAGTTGTTTCTGTTATTCAAGGTGCATTTTAAAAATTTGAACAAGATGATTTCTAGTGTGAATCTTGTAGTGAAAATCTTTGAAAGTTAAATTACTATTATTTTTTTGAAATTTTTAAGAAATACATAATTCAGGCTTTTGATAGTAATTAAACAGTCAATATATTTATTTATATATTTATTTTTCTTGGAAATGTGAATCTGAAATGAAAAATACTATGAAAAAAATATTTTGGACTTAGAATGACGTTGAATGAAAAGAAACTTTTCTGCTTAGATTTTCTAGAGGAACATCAATTGATTTTTGAATTTGAATATTTGTAGGAATCACAAATAAAATAATGAAATTATTATGAAGTAATCTTTAAGAAATTCAATGCTATATCTGAGATTTTTAAAATATTTTTTACTAGATAATTTGAATGCACTGTTATTTTCAAAGTTTAAATTTATATTCAAGTTTTATTTTGACAATGACGATTAATATAACTTTCTATAAGGAAGCAATTTTACAGAGATTAAAAAAATTTGTTATTAAAAACTTATTGTAAATTGTTTTCCATATTCGAGCTTGAAACCCTCCATTAAAATTACAACAACTCTTCAGAAGAAGCCAACAAGCACATTGAAATTTCGAAGCAAACCGTCGATAAACTTGCGAATTACTTATAGAGAATTATAAATAAGTGCAGTGCCTTCGATAATAATGACATTTTCTGCAAGTCGTATGCCTCACATGCACAAACGCTTACAAAACATCGATGCATACGTACGATATTCGCACATGCACAAATGCATTCTTGCAAACACAACAGGAGCAACATAACTGAGCGCTTTTTACGAGCGAAATCGAAATAGCTTATAGCGAGCACGCGGGGCACATGATTGCAACGAAAGCTGCATTCAGCAACTTGCTTCTGATTCTGCACCTTCGACGACAAACCAGAAGAACCGGGAGGAAGTGCTTGACCAACGCAATCAGCACATGGGCGCAAGAAGTAGCCGACGAAGGTCCAAAAGGCCGACGAATACCAGTCGTGTTCGCGCCAAAAGAACATAAATATTGAACCCGAAGGTTCAATTCGAAAATTGACAAAGCATCGGATGTGATTACAACTCGGACGACTTCTTGTATATTCTTCGCATTCATTTTCGGACTTCATGTAAATTCTTTGCTTTCGTTGCAAAATATCAGGTGCGTTTTTGACGCGTTTGCGCTCATCATGCGTGCGAATAGTTGCGCGAATCCATTCATTATTGCTATTATTCCAGCGGGTTTGCGTTGCTCGTTATTGTTTGTTGTTGTCGGCCGGTGGGCATTGTTCAGTCAGTCACAGTTTGGTTCGAGTGGCATTCATTTGCCGGTGCGCAATTGTTATAGACTTGAATCACATTCGGTTGCGCATTAATGTACTTAATGCCGAAGAGAGAAATAATGCTATTTAACGATTTATTAGCGCTATTGTAATGGCGTATAATAAATGTATTAGTTGCATCGTAATTATTTTAGTTTTCCTCGTCGGTATTGTTGGTCTGCTCTGCATTATGCCAGTAATTGTATTGTTATTTTAATTATTTGGAGGAACCGTCTATTTCCGTGAGTCTATTATTTAAATAATTTGATGGTGATAACGGGACCAATCAATTGAATTGGGATTTCGTGTGAATAGACAATAATCCAAAAATTGGAAGGATTTTATTATCCTCTAAAAAATGACAATTTCAATATGATTCATATTATTATTTCTGAAACTTTTATACTTCAGTTTTTAAAGATTTTCACTTTACGATGTTTGCTTCATTTTTTCCAATGGTGATTCAAAAAGTATAAAATGTAATAGAAATTTATAAATCTAATTCAGATTTTTATAAGTAAGTTTGTTTGCAACAATTGTAATTCAGATTTTGTAAATATATTGAAAAAAAAAACATAAGTTTTCATTAATCAGAAACGATTAAATAAATTTCAGATCAGTCAATCGTAATTGAGAAATATATCAAATGAAATTTAAGAGTTCAAATGCAAATCAGATTAGTTCCACTTTTTGTTAAATAATAATACAGTTTTTTATGGTAAATTATTGTATATAACATCAGAATATTGACATTATTAATTATAGTATTAATTATAGTAATTATTACTTAGTTTATGAATACTTCTTTAATCAACTTCAGTGGATTGAGAATTACATAATGCTTTCTGAATTTCAAATGACAATTACATTTCATGAATTTTGATTATATACAGTGCAGTTTTATTTAAAAGTTACTTTTCTGGATTACAATTCGCAGATATAAAATTCATTTGATACTTTTTCAATTTCATTTAACAAATCTGAATTACATTTATTTTCTGAAATATCTTGGGTTACAAATACACCTTATCCAATTGTAATTCAGAAAGTATCAATTATATTTCAGAAAGGGAAAAATGAAATCCAGATTTATTAAATGTAATTGAGAAAGTATCAAATGATATTCAGACTTGTAAATTTTATTTCAGAAAAGATCACTTGTAATTCAGAAAGCAGTAAATGTATAATTCGGAATCATAAAATTTACTTCAGAAAATATCATTTGTAATTCAGAAATGCTGAATTGTAATATAAAAATGGTGATTTGTTATTGAGAAATCGTAATTTGTAATTCAGACTGAATGAAATAATATTGTATTATTAGGGTTGTTTTGCAAAAAAATTAGACAATAATCAACTATCCCCCCTTTTTAATGTGTAATCTCAACTACATTTAACTAATCTGAAATACAATTAATCATTTCTTAGATTAAAGTGATTCTTTTTCGATTATATTTATGTAGCAAATCTGTATTGCAATTGATGGTTTCTCCATAACATATAGCAAATCTGAATTACATTTGGGTTTTTCTGAGGTACAATTTACTATTCTGAATTACATATTCTGAATTGGAAAAAAAGTAGTAATTATGATAAATCATCAAATCATTAAAGTGTGAAAATATTTGTGTTCCTGCTTTCATTAACTTGTAAAATTGCATCCTAACTTTTCAAAAGTTTGATTTAGAGGACGATAGAACAAGATATTTAAAATGGTTAGATTAATTAACATTCTGAAATTACATTCCAATGACAAATGCCCATAAAATTTGCAATCAAATAAATATTTTTGTCAGTTTTTATTGGATCTATTTATTAACAAATATAATTGCGATTTTGTCAATGAAGATTGCCCTCAAGAAAAGATTAATTAATATAATACATGAAATACATCATTTGAAGAATGACTGAAGAATTTGAATTTGAATATTGACTATTAATTGTAAAATTGCTTCATAATCTTTCAAGGTCATAATCAATTTAGAGGATGAAAGAAGAAGATTTAAATGTTCGATGAAATATCATATTGAAATAAAATTTCCATATAATTTTTATCAAAATAAATGGTCTTATCAGTGCCTACCAAATCTACTCATTAAAAAATGTAATTGGAATGTGTTCAATCAAGATCACCCCCCAAAAAGGGAAACCAATAATGTAATACATCAGATGTACACATGAAGAATGTTTTCCAAACATTATTTGTATCGAATTGAGTGCGTATAATGGATGATTATAGACATGTAGCAGGCCGAAACATTCGGATCGTCTGCTACTTTCTGGAAGCCTCTTGTGCAGATGATGTGCTTACACCGAGCCCACGAAGGACCGAAGAATAGACATGCGGCAGGGGCATCATACAC
The DNA here is from genome assembly GCA_030264555.1 of Aleochara sp. GC000083. NCBI lineage: Eukaryota > Metazoa > Arthropoda > Insecta > Coleoptera > Staphylinidae > Aleochara > Aleochara sp. GC000083. The sequence goes on from JARJDZ010001810.1 coordinate 26,023, forward strand.
ATCGAGTTGCCCCGAAGGGGCTCGGGGCTGAAAAAGAGGGTGGCTCTTCTTGCTATAATTAACTGATGGCGAAGCCAATATCTCATTAACCTTACCCCAGCACACCTCATTGTCGAAGCGGCATTCTCCGCTGTTCTTGTATGGCGGATATGGCAGACCGTGAGAGACCCTCTTCTGCTCCTCCACACGCCATCATCGACATCGGGCCCGCCTTGTTGGCTGCACCGGAAAGAATGGGGCACGTTTTGTTTTACGTTTTTCTAAAGTACATGAAAATTTAACGAGACAATCTTGCGCCGCCAGCATGCACGCGTTTCGGAAGGGCTGCCATCATTCCATCCCTCAATCTTGGGCTCCACAGTCATATTTGACTATTGTATCATCAGATATGTTGCAGCCAACGATCCAATGAGAGAATTTTTGGGTGTTGATGGTAATGATTGCAAATCAATTCCGGATGTCTTCTTGCCGGGATTTCGCGATAATTGAATGATGATGGCATCTGAACCAAATGACCCGGAACCATCACCCAAGTTGGGGCACATTCAGATTATGATAATGCCGAGGCGAACAATGCGGGTGATCAATCCGAGAGATGCTGAGATGTTTATACGTTTTTCGGATCGCATCCCGAACAATGAGTATAATTTGTACGATGAAATATGAAGAATAAGTCGAGAGGGGGCGGGACATTAATAGGAATCGTTCCGAAGGTGCAGAGATAAACTACAAGAAAGGCGGGAATGGTGCATCATTCACTTAATAACCAACCCGAAACGTCTTTCTGGTCTTTATGGCATGGTGCAATCGGTGAGATGAAAGGAACCCGAGGTATTTTACGATGGTCCCATTCGACTTCAGCTTCCAAAAATTCCCCGCAAATCGCCGATATTTTATTAATAAATTCGACGCCTTTCTTTGTATCCTCATCCAATTAATTTATTCCCAGATGGTCGACCTCTTCAACTTCAGAAAATTAAAATATCCCGCGTTTTCAATGACATCAAATACGAGACAATCAACGAACGGATTCTGCACCTTCAGAAGAAGAAGCATCCGAAAGAAGATGATGTGGTTGCATTGGATGATGATCACCCAGCGAGAGTTCGAGGCCACTGGTCATGCTTGTTATTATCTCCCAGCAGAAGGTTTCTTTTTAATAGCTTCTTAAATACGTGCCGACAGTACGCGCTTATTTATAAGCCTGCACCGAAAAGAATCTAACACTCGGCCATCACCGACGCACAATAACTACCTGAAATCAAGAGTCTGGGTCGAGGAAAAAAGTAGTCGTGAAGAAGTTGGCTTCTTCTTCAGCTTCACTTCTTGTTCCTCTCAGTCTGTAGCTTAATATTATCATACATTAACGCCGTAGTCTGGCAAAAAATGTCCTATGCCACTCCATGTTAAATGAAAAACCAAATTATGCCGAAACTAAGTGAGCGATTTTTCTCAATCAAGTTTTATATTAAAGTTTTCAATTGACTGAAAACTTGTGCAAGGCTCTTTTTTCAAGTTTTGCTATATTTATATATGGTTTTATAGTTCAAAAATCAAATATTGCCATGCTAATATATATCTTAATATTACAGGAGAACTATGATAAATTTTAACAATAGGCTCTTGTACGTGTATAGGTCAGGAATCTAGCTTTCTAATGGTACCAAATTCATTAAGATATCTCATCAAACAAAGAAATGGCATGGTTTTACAAAATTGAGATTTTATCAAATTTTTAGACTTTCTGTTTTCTTCATCCTGGCCTATGGCGTCTAGTATTATTATTCAGCATTGCAAATAATTTCTCTGGATAAGAAGTCGAAACACAATTTTATCTTTTGCGTGTCTTTGGCAATTCTTATGCAATTCCAAATATGCTCGGTGCATCTAATGCAGAAAAATCTTACATTTGAGAACGATAGCATCTTGGATTATCTTTATGGCAAGGGTTAATTTAAAATTTACTTGTGTATCTCTGACATTTTGTAATTAGTAATCTCCTTTCGGAACCCAAATTGATTTCTGTTAATATTTTCAAGCAATAGCTTTTACAACTAAATTGCACTTTTTTTGAACATGCGTGAAATATGAACTATCCTTCTACCAACTCAATCGAAGATCATTATGTATCTAATTGAGTTGGTTTTATCTCTAATTTCTTCCTGGTAGGAAAGAAACTAGAATTGAATAACCATAAATGTGATTGCAATATTTATTGATGATCCAACAGCAAAGAGAAGACTCCATATTGTCAAATTTATGAAGATTATCGTTTGAATTTTTGGGTACCATTACCAGCAGCCTAACTTTTTTTGATATTCATCATAGGCATGCGACCCTTTTCAAATTTTGAAACTCACACACATGCATGACACAGTTCTGTAAAGTTTTTCCTGCTCTTTTTCGCAAGAATCAGCCAGCGATGACTGATTTGAAAATTGTCGAGTACCAAACTAGCGCCTTAATATTATCATATTTTAAGTACGGATAGTTTGTATTGTTCTTTATTAGCCGACCAGACACTGACGAGTTTCGCCCGCTGGCCGCATTCCTTCTTCTTGGTCTCATCTTCGCACCAGGCTCGCATCTTCCACTCCCTCACTTTCTGGGATATCTGAGCTGCTTCAAGATGTATACAATGATGCTCGCCCTGTCGCTTACAATGAGCATATCTGCGGATTTACGACTTTACAATGAGATAATTACAAGGTTTACCTAGCTGCTTTTAGTGTTTAGTGTCTAGATTTTCTTCTTTCTTCTTTCTATGCACTTGGATTTCTTCTGGTTGTCGGCTTTATGTTCGATTCTTCTGTGGGCCGTTCGTGTATTATAGACGTACAGCAATTGCAGGCCCATATTATGACTGATTTACAGACACTTTGTTGTTTGGAAATGTTTGGTCGAACTTGGCTGGCAAATTAAACGTTGCAACGTTGGCGAAACTGTTAGTGGAAAAAAAAATATTGAGGAAGCTTGTAATACAATGTTATTGGCATTTTAGCTGGTAACACAACAACTGGGCATTTATTTTATTGCCGGGGTGTATAGTTTATGCTGGGATAAATTTTATTGGGATTGCACTTCTGGTTGGAAGTATACGTATACTACTTCTTGCAATTTTAGACATAAAATGGAAATTACGTTGGGCTTAGGTGCAATTGCTATTAAAGACGTTTTAGTATTTGGTTGATGCGTTTTGCATGTTGGTTATTTGCCATTTATTTATTAATGTTTATGTGTCTATTGGTGGAAAATGTTGAATGGATTATTCAACGATAAATTTTAATGTTTCAGGTAGCTGTTAGAAATTGTGTTTTCATTCAGGTTTCCGGTAGCAATTCTTG